>JABFFE010000090.1:0-111647 GCA_013623625.1 Fusarium setosum | reverse complement strand
GAGACACCGCTTTTGAATCGCCCATGTCAAAAAACACGTTGTTGATATTATATACTACGTTGGGAGCGCCATGAGATGCTGTAACCCGCAGAGTTTTCCAAGGCCGAATAGAACACTTGGGCTTGTCGCATAAAAGGGAGCGTCAACACTGGGAAGCCCCGACCGCCTGAGATCCCGAAAAGCAGTGAATCTGCCATTGGACATGTCACGGGGAATACTTTTTACGGAATAGAAGTTCGGGGTGTCGACTATCAAGATAGCCCGGTCAGCTCGAGCACCACCCATCTAGGCGTGGCCTGAGTTATCGAGCCCGGCCATAAGACGAGATGCAGTGGGCAGTATATATGAGACGACGCTGTCGCAGTAACGCATTGCCCAAGTGTCTCGTCATTCAGAGGGGAAACCTAGCGACCTCAACTCTTTTGATATGACCCACTAACTCACCACCGCCTTGGGTCTTCCCTTTATATTATATACTATCGAGTATCGAGGCTGTTACTCAGCTTTTTGCAGTGCAATCCCCCCGGGGCGTCACCGAGGGGATGGACTGGGTCGCGGTGTCTCTAGGTTGATCAAGTTGGCATAGTGCCTCGGATCCAAGACATCACGGACCTCGAAACCCTTCGAGGTGCAACGCGCCAAGCCAGAAGAAGCGGCTTATATCTGGCGGTCCATCCGGTGAGTGACATATAGTTCCGCGCTCCCCCAGCTGTCGCCGATATATAGGTCATAATACTCCTCGGCCACCGAGCTAACCTGTGGTTTGTCATAGGATGAAGGAAGCACGCGCAATTAGAGAACGACGCGACTACGCTATCAAGACACGGTCGCTCAGTTCTATTATATACCTGCCGCGAGGATTTCCCTGCAAACGTCAAGTGAATTATACAAAGAAGCGAAATCACTTGACATCGACCTGAAGCGCCATGGTCAGGCTACCGCTCGATTCACCAAGTAGTCAACACTCGGAATGAACTATATAACGAGGATTATGCTAGAGGTCCTAAATAGGCGCGATCAATGGACCTGCTGTCTGAGAAAGGCAGAGCCATGGGAGCGAGTCGGCAGCTTGTCACCAGTCAGCACATCAGCACATCTTACCTATATATACTATCACCACAGCTTTCACCACAGATGTCACAGGACCCACCTTATACCCTGTGGCTCTCCAGTGTCTCCTATCATCTACTTTGAAGCTTCTGCTCCAGCAGTCCTCCCCCATAAGCAACTGTCGGTGCTCATGAGCCACCCCCATCGATGTCACACGCTTCTCTTCCCTGGTGGAGTTATCCACCTACTAGGCCGCTGGTTCCATCTCTCTATGTTATTAGAGACATGGTGAGAGAAGACTTTGACCAGGAGTTATGCGTTGGTTCCCTCAAGGCGCAGGCGACTCCATCCGCGCAGAAAGCTGCTTCTGGTCCACCCAACAGCCTGACGAACTCAACCATAATCGGTATATGACTAGCGCAGGGGGCATCGCTGTCACCGAGCTCAGTTACTCGAACACAGCCTTTATCGTGGATTACCACTTCCGATACTCTATCGCTGAGCGTCAACGACCCTCAGCCACCTTATGTCGGGATGCTTTTCCTGAGGTCAATCAACTGGTACGCCATGAAAGAAGTCGTGGTCAAACAAGCTCTCCCATTTGCTACGTTGAGTTCAATTGGCCCATCTATTTTGAGGTTATATATCACTCTCTATACAGAGATCAGATCCGCCCCAACATGGCCGCGGGATACCCAACCATATCCTTACATCCCGCCGCGGTGGGCATCGTCATGATTCTCATTCAGGCCTGGGACTTGCTGGCGGGTGTATTGAATTCTACGGGTACGGTTGCCGACCTTGTAGGAGACATAGGCGTTTGCGACTATACATATGGAACTATCGAGGTCACTCCCTCGGATGGATCTTGGTTGGCACTTTCATGCCAACCCGAGTCTCAGTTGATCGAGTAGATCAGGGCCGTCCCCATTGAAGGGCAATTCCAATAGAGGAATGCGAAGCGCCTGGTGATCGGACCCAAGCTATCACAGGCCCTCACCGAATCCGCCGTGATAGGTCCTCGACTCCAGTCCGGCCGTGGAGAGACGATCTGAGATCAAGTGCTCGACGGGAAACGAGCACTCTGTGTGCAGTCAGCCCAAACAATATGAATGGTGTTGAGTGTCGACTATATAAGTATTGAGCGCATGGGATCGTTACCCGACATCGAGCGAATTTGCATCAAGCACGCCCTGCGGATACTCCGGATCTGACTTCATTTGATGTCCACAGCTGTTGGACGATCCTATATATACCTGAGCAAGTTGAAGTGTTTTGCTTCCAAAATGGCGGATGCGATGCCATGAAAAGTCGTCTAGCCATCCCCAGGAGTCGCGGATGGGGAGATGGCATCCCAACTTGTCAGGTTGACAGCCGGAGGTTCTGCTAACTACCTATGTACCGCTTCCCCTTCAATTCCTCCCTCGGTCTAATACTGAGACCAGGAGTAAGGGGTGGGAACGTTCGAGGCATTGCTGTCGAAACATAGCTGTCGAATTGACGCAAATCTATACCCGATAGCTATATACGCAAGCGACAATAAGACGCACACATTCTCACGCAGCGAGAATGACATCAAGTATCTCATATACGGGTCGACACAGTAGTGTCACGGCTTGTTCAGTCATCCGTCAACACCACGAGGCGCCAATTGCATATATATACCTACACAACAGGCATCAAAAGCGAGAGGTGACTGCTACACAACTCCCGCTTTATCTTAGTTGTCTGCTGCCTTAGTTATGTGAGCCAGCACTCCCGTATGAAAGATTTAACAGGACTTTGAAGCGTCTCGTCAATTGTTGCATTCGTCGCTCTATGACGACTAGAGCAAGCGACTGTGCCAGACGCATTCCCGATGAATCCCACGACGCCAAAAACGAGGAATCAATGCGACATTATTATCTGCAGCCCGAGTCCATCAAACCCGGTTCCAGAGCCACCGGCGAAAGCTTTGCGCCAAGAGGTGGTAAGCTTTCGAAATGATTGGTCCAGAGACACAACATATTTAGCCAGTAGCGTTAGCGAATACGTAGTACTTGATAGACATTTAATAACACATTAAAACTGAGACCTGTCCTGCGGTAGAGATGCCCAAGCTGCCTAATGAAGTGACACCATCGGCTCTGGTTCCCGTCCCGGCCGCCCCGATATCGCCGGACGGACACCCTAGCCCCCGGCATTGACCCCTGTCTGCACCGGCTGAGCGGTGCGCCAAGGCGTCGGTGAACAGGGGGGGTCGGGCGGTATGTACACTCTGGTCTCGTGGGAGAGGGAGGAAACATCGGTGAGGCGCGGCGCACAAAGCAATGTTAAAGTGTTGATCTGTGTGTCTCTTGTGTGCTTTTCCCCGTTGTTGAGGACGTCGCACTCTGCGAGGATTCGTCATACCCTAATTAAGTCCCAAGTGTATCTTGTCGTATTTTGCTGGGCCGGCTGACGGCAAGACACAGCCAGCACATCATATCCCGTGCCACGGCATTGTCGGAGACCTTGTCTTGTCTTACTCCTTTTTTTCTTTCTTTCTTGCAGTCTCTCCTGTCCAATTCATCATCTTTTCTTTCTTGTCATTGCCACAGTTGTGCCGACTCTTCTGTTAGACCCTCCCTTGTACTGTTCGTCAATGAGTCCTGATCCTTCGGAGCCCGGCGGGTGTCGGGGATGTGCCAAGATCTTGGAAAGTGAACGGCAAAAGGAGCAAAATGGTGTAATAGAAAATGGCGGTAAGTTTGACGGTTTTCTTGATTTTTTACCTATCGAACATGTTGGGATATGCTCCTCTTGATCTTCTCAGTGACTTCATCGTGCAAGTCGCATCTCGGTGTAAACCAAGTGGTGTTGTCGAGCTGAAGAGAAGACTGCAGTACAGCATTCAGACCGAAACTCAATCCTTTACACTCAATCATCATGTCAACACCTCTATACATCCTGCCCACTTTCCGCTCCTGTTCCTGCGTTGAGATGAAGGGTTACAACCAACAATTCTCCGAGGCTCAGTGCCGATCGAAGTGGCTAGTGGTGGTTCAACGAGGCTGGCTTCTCTGTGGCGTGCAGCCCCACCGTCCAATCACCTCTCACAAGGCTGTGGCGCAGGCCATCTTCGGTCCGTGAATTGAGACCAGGTGCTCAGCTCAATGGCCTTGCCGTGGTCCGCCCTTGATTGCGAACATCTTGTCAAAAGTGGCACAATGCGGCCAAGTGGCTGCTTTTGTCTTTCGTTTTAGACTTTCTGGCGCTCTTGGGTTTAATCTCCCCAATTTTTACGAGAAAAGGAGGACCCTGGCATTGCGCAATCGCGTCATAGCTTAACCTGATCGGCGCACGGCTTCGGTGTAGACAGGTCCTAGCTTCCTCTTCAACACCATCCGTCTGGAACAGCTTTATCACCATATTTGCCCTCAGCAGTCGCGGTCTTCGGGACATGTATGTTACTTCCTGTATATGCCTTAACTGCTACTCTTCTCGCTAGACTCTCCTTCCTCCTATGTTTGCTTCAATCCTCGTCATCCTGGCCCCTGCACACCTGATTCTGCCCCTCTATGTTCTGACGACCCTTGATATCGCCTTGAACTAATACCCTCTTCAGACACCGTCACAATGCCCTCTCGGACGGCCTCGCCGGCTATGTCTCCCGCTCCTTCGTCTCCGCTCCTCTCCTCCCTCGAAGCCGCCGAAGACCCCGCGACCCGCCCCGACCTCATCCATAGCCTCTCTCACACAAGCACCGTCCTCGCTCTCGCTGTTAGCTCCCAGCACGAGACCATCTATGCCGGCACACAAGATGGAGAGATTGTCGCATGGTCTCTTGACACATTCCACCAAGTCCATCGTGTCCAGGCGCACAAACGCAGCGTGCTGTCTCTCTCACTTTCACCCGATGCGTCTCTCCTCTTCTCCAGCGCTGGAGATCCCATCATCAACGTCTGGGACCCCAAGACCCTGACTCGACTATACGAAATTTACGGTTCCTACGATGTTGGTGATATCTTCTGCACTGCATACAGTCCCCAGCACGAGACACTCTACATTGGCGCCCAGAATGCCACCATTCAGTGGGTTGGCCTCAACGACGCCACCGCTCGAGTTTCCCCCGAATCTCAACAGCACCCCGATCGACGAAACCATCGCTTTTTCGACTCCAAGGCTGTAGGTGGTACCAGCACGCCACGCCGCAACGACGATCGATGGGGCTTGATTCCCAAGGCACAAACCGTTCTCGAAATGCACTCCGGATGCGTCCGAAACTTTGCGCACTACGGTTATGTATACTGCATGATCATGGCCAAGGGCCCCACAGTCGAGGTCGAGGCCGACGATGACGTCCTTATATCCGGTGCAGGGGATGGAACCATCAAGCTTTGGAGTCTAGGGCATGCAGCTGGTGAGGATGAGGAGCATGGAGGTGGTATCCAGGAGATCATGACGCTGGGCGCGGATGACGCAGAGTCCGTCTTGTCCCTGGCTCTCGATAGCTCGTTCTTATATGCTGGCAAACTGGACGGCATTGTTGAGCTGTGGGATCTCGATACTGCGCAACGGTTGAGAGTCATCAAGGCACATGATTGCGACATCATGTCGATCCAGATGGGCTGGGGTTATTTGTGGACTGCCGCAACTAATGGTTGGGCCAGCGTGAGTATTCTCCTTGACTAATAAGCCCTCTCGTTAACTTTGAGCAGAAATACAGCACAGCTCACTACGGCAAATACCAGCATGCGTCATCGGGAACTGTTCCCCAAAAGTATCAGTGTATCTTACGATGGCATGCCCACCACGGCAAAGTCCTAGCCTCAGCCGTCACCACCTACAAACACAAGCAATATTTCATCACTGGCGCCAACGACGACAACATCTCGATCTGGTCCATCGACGCCGACAACTGCCACAAGAAGGAGAAGGAGGTCACCCAGGCTTCGGACAACCTTTTGCTGTCGACGCTCAGAGATTTTATCTCCTACAAGACGGTCTCATCTCGCCCCGAGTTTGCAGAGGATTGTCGCAAAGGAGCAACCTATCTTGGTGCACTGTTCAAGCGCCTTGGTGGTCAAGTCGAGATGCTTAGCACCGAGAAGCCTCACAATCCCGTCGTCTATGCCCATTTTTCGGCTAAGAAGGAAGCTGCCGAGACGCGGAAGAGGATTCTCTTCTACGGCCACTACGATGTTGTTGCAGCCGATAGTCGCAAGGGTAAATGGACGACCGACCCGTTTACAATGCAGGGAACTAACGGCTACTTGTACGGTCGTGGTGTCAGCGACAACAAGGGTCCTATTATCGCTGCTTTGTATGCCGTCACGGATTTGATGGAGGCCCAGCAACTGGAGAACGACGTCATTTTCCTAATTGAGGGCGAGGAAGAATTTGGGTCGCTCGGATTCGAGGAGGCTGTCAAGAAAAACAAGGAGCTGATTGGCGACGTGGACTATATCCTGCTTGCCAACAGTTACTGGTTGGATGACGAGGTGCCATGCTTGACTTATGGCCTTCGTGGTGTTTTGCACACGACTATTTGCGTTGATTCGCCGCGCCCCGATATCCATTCGGGTGTTGATGGCTCATACATGATGAACGAGCCTCTATCAGACCTTACCCAGATTCTCTCGAAACTCAAGGGCCCTGGCAACCGGGTGCAGATCCCTGGATTTTACGAGGGTATCTTGCCTGTGACACCTGAAGAAGATGCTCGGTACGACGACATCGCCTCAATTCTGATCCGCAGCAACCCCGAGAAAGGTCCCGAGGAAAGGCTCAAGCAGTCGCTTATGGCACGATGGCGCGAGCCGAACCTGACACTCCACCGGTACAAGGTGTCTGGTCCAGACGGCAGCCTGGTGAGCAGTCATGCCAGCTCACACATCAGTTTGCGACTCGTGCCAGGACAGGAGGTGGACAGCGTAGTTGAGGAACTAACAATGTTCCTTCGAAATGAGTTTTCGCAGCTTGAGTCTCAGAACAGACTGACCATCACTGTTGACAACCGGGCCGAACCGTGGCTAGGAGATCCTACCAATGCCATCTTCCAGACCCTGGAGAAGGCGATTTTGGAGACCTGGGAGGGGTCTTTCGATACCTCAGCTTCTTCGGGGGAGGCTACCCCGGAGCTTACCCCGGAGGAAAGCGGCGAAGAGAATGCAGAGAAGACGGCAAAGCAAAACCAGGTGCTCTCGGTCAAGACCAAACTGGGCAAGCCTCGAAAGCCGTTGTACATCCGTGAAGGTGGATCCATCCCAGCGATCCGGTTTCTGGAGAAGGAGTTTGGAGCACCCGCTGCACATCTCCCTTGCGGACAGTCAACCGATTCGGCACATTTGGACAACGAGAGGATGTGTTTGTTGAACCTCCTCAAGGCTCGTGAGATTTTTGCCAAGGTGTTTAGTCGGCTGTAAAGGTGGCGACGGTGCGCTGAGAGGATTCAGAGGAGTTAGCGAGGAGGGTAAGATTAGAAGGTTCAGGGAGGAGTTGTGGGGATGAGATGACACATGTACACCCAGACAAGAAAGAAATGCCTAGAAAAATGATACCCTATTTCATGACCAGGTCGTCGGGTTGAGTGAAGAGGATGGTTCCATCTGTCAGTATTTGAATAATCCTTGCTTGGGTTGCTTCAGACTGGCCGCGACGATCTGACCACCGAGTTACTGGATCGGCACCGGAATAAGCGATCCCGTTTGGGCCTGACTTGTGCCTCGCCATGCCTTGTAGGGCTGTGAAGAGGACCGTAATATCAGCAATGAATGACATGATCTCACCCGCAACGATTACCCCAAGAGAGCGTCCACATCGACTGGAAACCCCCGTTGAAAGAGAATGGCACCCTGCTCTGCAAGACTGCAACCATCGCTTCAGAGGCAAGCCACAACTCCATTCATCGGGTCTGCTGGCCAATGGCTGCTGCAGCCTGCATGATCACCTCCAGGTCCGTGTCCTAAAATTAGACCCCTCCCTTTGGCCAATCACGCGACATGGGTGCCAGCTGGACGCCGGGGTGCTGCACCGCCCATGGGGCTGAGGTAGCGTTGGCAAACTTGGCTTTTTCGTCTCTGATGCCTGTTGGCCGGTCTGCTGCTGCCCATCGAACGGGTCTTGCGGCAACAAAGCAGAGTGGTAGAATTTGGGGGGAGGGAGTAAACTGGAAAGAGATAAGCTGGGACGATCCTTCCAAGGCATACAGGACGAGGCCTGAGTCTGCTTCCCTGGTGAGGAGCGGATCGTCACAGCCTGCTTTGCCTGCTGCACCTTCGATCCATTAATTCGGTACAGCTGGCACTAAATTTAATAAAAGCATTGATCCCGTCATCATCATTCTGATCCAAATGATCCATCTTTATTGACAACCTTGGCCTAGCCACATGCGCTGTTTTTCTCCTCTTTTTCAACCTCCGTTCCTTCCCCTCGACCTGGACAACCTCCGACGGACTTGGAAAGCGAACAATAAACAATCTCGGATCGAATCAGCCTCGTCACTCGTTTTTTTTTCCCCTTTGCTGCGGATGCTTTAGCTGTCATTCGTTCTCTGGAATTTTTTTGAGGCTTGCAGACTATCGGCTTCTCGGCAGTTCTATTGAATGATCACCAACCATTTTGGAATATCCTGGTTCAGGTGGCTGAACAGCTGAAAGCGGGCGCGCCAACGCCTTTCCCCATCCCTTGCCTTCTCTCGCATTCAGTCCGCCGCGTTCCAAGAATTGACTCTTTTCAACCTTCATCGATCTGGCGATAACCTTTGAGACTGGCCGAAAATCACAACCTAATATACCGATTGACCGCAAACCTGGACGACACGCGCTGCCCATCATGGCGTCGCGGTGGCTCACCATCCTCCTCCTCCTGACTCCCTCCCTCGCCCTCGAAAACAACTTTGACTTTTATCCCAAGGGTGCGCAAAAGTGTGCCGCGAAAGCTGCGGACGAGGCCAACTGCACGGGACAAGACTCCAACGAGCTCAATTACTGCCTGTGTGGCAACGGCAGCTACAAGAATGACTTTATCCTTGGGACGGCGAGATGCGTCGGCCAGCAATCCCCCGGCGATGTCGACGCGACGTACGAAACCATGAGCACCGCCTGTAACAATTCTAAAACGCCAATGAAAGTCACCAAGAAGGAGTTTGAGGACGCTGCAGCTCAGGGCGACACGACTAGCACGACTGATAAGCCGACGTCGACGAAGGGTTCGAGCAAGGAGACGGGCGATATCACGACCACTTCTGGTGGCAAGACTATCACGGTTGTGCCAACCGGGAATAATGGAAACAACAAGAACAACGACAATGGCGACAAATCTTCAGGCCTTTCGACCGGTGCCACTATCGGTATTGGAGTTGGTGCCGCCCTTGGTGGAGCTGCCCTCGTCGGCGCCGCAGTCCTCTTTTTCCTACGACGACGAAAGAGGAACGTCGAAGAGTCTCACCCCATGCTCCCCAACTACGACAACAATAATAACAACAATGAGTACGCGGCATCGACAACATACCCGCCCACGGAGCCCAAGCCTGCATGGTCGGCAGCCGGTACACCGAACCCAAGTCAACCGGGCTGGGGGACTCCCAACCCGTACGTCCCCGGCTACTCTCCCCAGCCAGGCGGCGTCGCAGAACTGCCGCCCCAGGGCGCTGCACCTGCCAACACGGTTTACGAAATGGACGGCTCGGGCACCGCGGCTGTTGAGATGCCAGGCTCAACACCTCATGGTGGAGCCGCGCGATGATAAACGGGACAGAAATACGACGATAAAAGGGGAATTAGGTAATGGCTCCTAGGATTTTGGAAAGGAACTAATGGCCATGGTATGGCGTCCAACGGTTTTTTGGATGTACAAGACAAAGAGGTCGCTGCGGCGGGGGCGCCTCACAAGGAGTTTTCTGTACGGTTGGGTTTATCTTGGGATTCTGCGTGATCTGGCTGATGGCTGTATATCACCGATGACGATATTTAACGTATATATTTATTTTCCTCATTTCCCTCGCCATGCTTCTCGTCCTGGACTCGTGTATCCAGACTCTAGTGCAGGTCAGCCTCCCTGCCGTGCACTCTTCTTCGATCGTCCTGGATTCATGGCAGCCTTCATTTACCCTATATCACTTTTCCCTTTTCTCATTTTTAATATCTTTAATGTAGGATCCGCAAGCGTCTGATGATGCTGCTGTTACGTAGGCGGTTGATGGATACTGTCTGGTGACTTATTTGTTCCTCTTTGATGGTCTTCATTTTGGCCATCGTCCACGTGGTCGGGCAAATAGCTGCGTCCACCACACAATTCATAAGATGGCAGGCAGCCCTCTCTTCTTAAGTCATGTCTCAATCTTCCTCCCTAACATAGCCACATAACAACCATTGCGTTAATAAATTCATTGTAGTCGACGCCTTTTCTACCAGTTTTAAAGATGCTAGGTAGGAAGCTGGGGTCATTTAGTTAAATATAGCACTCGCGACGAAAACTTGCTTCATGGGCCGCTTTCCTCCTCGGTTGATTCAACAGTCAAACTGACATCTCACACAGAGATAGCGAGACGGGTTCCTCTCGACGACCATCTGGCATCTGGAACGATCCTCAACACACCCAAAGCCGATTGGATAAATGCACGACGGAGAATACCCACTGCAGATTAAAAAACCCCTCGGGTTGCTCGCAGCTGTACCAATTCGTTTGCTAGATCTGTATGTCCGATCATCCAAGAAGTGGTCTCCCATCGAGATGAAGGCTGAGCCCACGGAATGTTTGAAGTACGTCGCATTGACCCATCGGTGGAATAGCCAAACACCTAAATTATGTGGAGATAATTCCTCGTGCTTTCAGCATGGCTAGACAGACGAGGTGCTGCCGCGCGACTACCAAGACGCCATTGCCCTATGTCGCGCCTTGTTAGTCAGATATCTCTGGGTTGACTCGCTTTGCATCTTCCAAGATTGACCCGGGGACTTCCAGCGAGAGGCTGCAACAATGATGGATGTTTACGGGAATGCTTTCTGCACATTCAGCATCTGCTGGGATTCGGCAGAGGTTGGCTTCCTGCGGACCAGGAACTCTCGCACACTTGCGCGATACAACCCGGACATCCCACATGCCAAGCCAGGCGTAAACAACCAAGACCTATCGGAAGGAGTCGAACCTATGGATCATGCCTTTGTCGAAAATTGTGAAGAATGGGCGACTGCCGTGTCTAATGCACTGATCAACCAACGTGGCTGGGTGTTCCAGGAACGGTTGTTATCGCCTAGGATTCTATGCTTGGGCAACGACCAGCTGTACTGGGAGTGCGATCAACTGATGGCCAACGAAGTCGCCCATGAAGGGAGGGATTGGAAGCAATTTGGCTCCAGAGAGCCGCTGAATGTTACCCCGGACTACCTTTGGCACAGCATTGGGGCGTGGAACAGGCTGGTGGAACAATACTCGTTCAGTTCGCTGACTTTCGAGGAAGACAGGCTGGTTGCGTTCTCTGGAATCGCACGGGTTCTGTCCATCAAGACTGGCGCTACGTACATCGCGGGACTCTGGAAGGAGCGCTTGCTGCTCGACCTTCTCTGGGTCCCGCAACAGTCTCTCTCTTGAAGGTCACGATGTCTTTGGAAAGATACTAGCAGCAAGCCTGGACTTGACAGGTCTGATTGTCCCGGTCAAATTCGACAATCCCGATGCCTATTTCAAGTACATCTCGGATCCCTCTAGAAGGGCTGAGTATGGAATGGTATGTTGCGATGCCGAATTTGTCTCGCCTGGAGGTGGAGCTGGTGTCCTACGGCTGAACATAGCACACTCAGACACTGAATAAGCCTGGACATCAGACGGGACAATGGCATGGTCATTGATCGTGCGTTTCAGCAAGCACTATAACTCGTCTTCGACATATCTATTTCTACCGCTTCTCGATGTCGATGATGGCTTTACGAGACAATTTCTCGCGGGTTTAGTGATCCAGAAACAACGGTCGGGGGTCGAGCCCGGGATTCGGACTACCAGAAGAGGGAGTTTGCTCGAGTCGGGACCCCTCGGGCCATGTATATGGGTGACCGTCCTGAGATCTACGCTAGAATACATAATAATATTTTGAAGGAGGTCCCGACGCGAGATCTTGCTGCGAACACAGGGGCCGAGTCTGACGCAGGGCAAGTGTTCGAGTCTAAGCTTTGCCAGTTTGCGGGCGGCCAAAAGGCACAGTGGAAGGGGAAGGCATGGGCCGAGGCTACGGTCGAGGCGGAGTGGACAACCATTCGACTTGTTTGAGGGGAAGGGAACTGTATCTCGGCTGGGGCGTTGGAGGAGCTGGTTTGTGGCTTTCTTGGCGTTTTGAGAGGTTGGTTGCGACCGAGATCTGATTGGTTAGCTCAGCCGCTGCAGTAAGCCGAACCCTGTGTTTTCAAGAATGGCTCAACGCTGCGATCTTACTTGGTAGAAAAATGATAACCTCGGATCTTCGTGATAGGTTCTAATTCACCGTTTCTGTTCTCAGTATGACGAAGCGGCGCGCTCTGGATAACACTTGCTTGAGCAATGGAATGTGGCGCATGTCGGTTGAGGTGTGGCGCACAAAACGTAACTCAACAAGCCTCGGCTCCCCCACACGAACCGGCTATCATGAAAAGAAGGAGCTCCCTTGGGTTTCACATGCCTTCTTCAATTCATAAAGCTCGAGGGTTCATCGAGGGTCGCTCAATCTTCCTCTGTCACGATTCTTGGACGCATTCCCGAGTGTTTAACGAATCACGGCTGTCTGTCAGACTTTGAAACTGTTGAGAGGCACTGTTGCGGGGAGTCAAGATGCCCGCGAAAAAGACATTTGTGCTCATTACCGGGTAAGTTAATTGAGCGAGACGAAGCTGTTGAAGGGAGATGCTAACTGGGGATGATAGCTGCTCGCCTGGAGGCATTGGACATGCTCTTGCTCTCGAGTTCCATCGTCGAGGTAGGTTACAGACGGTCAATGGCATCTGTGCGATCGCGGACGAACTGACACTTCTCAGGCTGCCATGTCATCGCGACGGTGCGAAACACTGACTTGATCAAGGACATGGAGGCTCCCGGCCTGAGTGTCCTTTCCCTCGAGGTGACCAAGCCCGAGAGCATTGCCGAGTGCAAGGCCAAGGTTGCCGAGCTCACCGGCGGCCGCCTTGATATTCTCGTCAACAATGCGTAGGCCTCATCGACCTCTCCCTTCAACTAGGGACCTCATTCAAATGCTAATCTTCTCAGGGGCCGCACGCACACCATCCCGGCTCTCGACATGGAGCTCGATGATGTGCGCGCCACGTACGAGGTCAATGTCTTTGGCCCTATGTCCATGGTCCAGGCCTTTGCTCCCCTCCTCATTGAGGCTCGCGGGCTGATCCTCAACATCTCGAGCACTTCTACTATGGTTCCATACCTTTTTGGCGCTATCTACTCATCCACCAAGGGTGCCATCAACGTCTGGTCGCGTGCCCTACGCCTTGAGCTCAAGCCCTTCAACGTGCGCGTCATGACCGCCATCACCGGCACCGTCCGGTCCAACATTGCGAGCCGCCCTCACAGGGTTCTACCCGAGAACTCGCTGTACCAACCTGTTCACGACGTGTTTGAGCGTCGCTTGACCTTCAGCCAGCACACCGGCACGGTACCAACTGAAACATATGCTCGCCAGGTTGTGGGACAGGCTCTCAAGGGCGAAGGATATCTGGGAGGATTGATTGGAGGCACGCCTAACTGGTACTGGGCTGGAGGCATGTCGGGACGAGTGTGGATCTTGTCGTGCCTGCCACGCTGGGTGAGCGAGAACATCGTTGGTATCTTCTTCAAGATTGGCAGCATCACCAAGAGGATTTGCCAGGCACACGCCAAGAAGGATTGAGAAGCGAATAACAAGTTGAGATTAATGGTATCTGGTGTCGAAATGAAGGGTATTGTTTTCTTTTGCGTGGTCTAAGTAAGGAGTGGTAATTAAGGGTAACAATGCAACGTGTTGGATGTCACCGCATCACTTCGTTGCAGCTGTGACTATGTACTGAACTTGACTGAACAATCTTGGTAATTGGTACCCCGAGGGCCTTAAGCCCACTTTCCAAGGAAGCTCATCAGGACCATACCCGCGATGAGACCGAGCATGGCCAGAGTTGTCGTGATTGGGCCGGCATCCGTGAGCTCGCCTCCCCACATCCAGTCCTGAGCCCACATCTCGACGAGTCCAACCCACACGAGGATACCGGCCGAGAGAGAATCGAGAGTGCCCATGGCGACGATGGTCGAGGGATCGTTGCCGTTAAAGACGTTCAAAACACCAATGCCAATGGCCATGCCGATGGGTGTGACTAGGGCGAAGCCGGAAGCCATGAGGAGCTTCTTCCAGAGAGGCACAGTCGAGGGGCCGGTGCGATCGACGGGAGGGGCGGGTGTGTGGGAGTGGCCACCGTGCGAGTTCGCGTGGGCGAGAGCCAGAGCAGTTTGGCCGTAGCCAACGGCGGCGATACGGGTGCCCAGGGCGATACCTTCGAAGAGCTGGTGGAAGACGATGACGATGGACAAGGTGACGAAGACGGAGTCGCCTGCCACAACGGTAGTGACACCAATGACTGAACGATATCAGTATACGCTATAAAGAGATATATACTCAGGGGACTTACGTAGCGAGTGGAAGATGATACCGGCCTCCATGATGGTAACGTTTGTCAACTCAGCTTTTGCGATGGCGTTGACAGATAGGGCTGCTCCCTCGTCGGCTTCCGACTTCTTGGCCGCCTGCCAGCGCATTGCGCGGTTGACGAAGAACTCGATGAGGAACGAGATGAAGAGGCCCGCCATGACGATGGCGGAGGTGGTGGCCTCGTACTTGAGCTCGCCGAGACATTCGTTGGCAAACATCATGGAAGCGTGGGTGTACAGCTGTAGATGATTAGTATTTTCTCCAGCAAGATTGAGGAAATCGTACATGGACGAAGGCAGTCGAGATGATGACACCGGTACCGAATTGCTTGAGGACGGTGAGGACGATGTTGGACTTGATGGGCATAAAGGTGGACATTAGAACGGGGCCAAAGACACCTGGGCATGTTAGTTGAGAGAGTTTCCAGAGTTCCAGGCTATGGCATACCGATGGAACTGGCAACGAGAACGACAAAGAGCATGCCGATACGGATGCCGACCTTGTAGTCTCGGTCCTTGCGGCCGCATGAGGCACCGCTTTCTTCCTCAGAGCCGTGGCTGCCTCCGACGCAGTGTCTGAGTTATAGTATTAATTACTGTTGTCCGTAGAGTGGAGGGTGAACGACTTACTCAACGCCGGCGTGGAAATGGCAGTGTTCCTCCTCGGGGTCGGCTTCACCGGACTCGACATCTTCGGCAGCCAGAATGGGAGCTTCGCCGTCGTCGGACATGCAGTAACTAGACGGTTGTTAGTTGCATACGTCCGGTTCGAGATATTTAGTGGGACCTACGTCTCTTCTCCGTGGCTGTGGCAGTCGGTGAGCTGAGCAGGGTACTCCTCCGTGTTGGTAATGGTTGTTTGGACATAGTACTCGGATGAGCTGGGACCCATGCAGTAGCTTTAAAGTGTTAGGAACTTCATCCGTACACCTGATATCTTTAGCTTACAGAGAGGTCTCGTGCATGTGGCAGTCGGAAACGGCCGTGACCTTGGCCGAGTCGGACTTGGAGTCGGAGCCAGTCTCCTTGGCCGTCTTGGAAGGGGCGGTCTCATCTTCGCCTAGAACCTGAACTTCGCCTCCGTTGGGGTTCATGCAGTACCTGGACAAACATTAGAATGGGGTTTTTCTTGGTGCGTTTGAGAAAGGACCTACGTATCTGAACCGTGGTTGTGGCAGGCAGTGTACGAAGATGGAGCATCCTCAGTCGCCGTCGCATCGGCCTCGGGGACGATCTGGTACTCTGTCGCGCCAGCCATACAGTATCTGATACAAACCAATTAGCAATTAATTTCCGTAAAACAGTCTGGAGACCACATACTGCTGAGTTCCATGCATGTGGCATCCCGTTAGAGACTCGAAATCCATGTCACTGTCCCCCGTCTTGGTCGCCGTGGCAGACGCCTGCCTCCTGACAGCGCCAGGGTTAATCGACGCAGAGACAATGCCGACAAAGAGCAGTGCTCCAACGAGCATCACGGCGGGACGGCTCCCGCAGAGACTTCTGGTGCGAGCCATGGTGAACCTGAAAGCGAGCAACACTGGGTGATTGGAGGGCATGTAACGCGCTGGTCTTGGGTGCGAGCCGGGGAAGACTCGAGCAAACAAACGGGAGCTGAAGAGACTAAAAAATAAGGGCAGAATAGGCTTAATATGCATAAATTCTTAAAAAGAAAAGGGTTGCGTGGGGGGGACGAACCGGCCGAGTGACGGACCCTGCCCGGTCTGAACGGTACAGCATAGAACATCAAGGTCCTCACAGGTGAATGTTCTGTCAGCGAAAAACGATTTCGGCCTTGGCAACCTGTGCACGCGGGTATGCACACGGCGGAACCGTGGGGCGATCACTCCGGGACGATGACCTGGATGTCCGCTGGAACCTTTTGCTCTAGGTATCTACAGAATAGCATTGTTGCGTTCATGTGCAATGACATGACTGGACTAGCCGGGGGACGACGATCCGATGACCAACAGCCCGTTCTTGGGCATGTTCGGCCGGTCGAGGATCGGGGGGACGGGTCGTGTTGGTGGTAGTTCTTCGGCGGCGCCGCTGAAGACATGGTAAACAGGGACCCATTTCACAAGGAATAGCTGCATGTCTCCGAGGAGGGCGTGGAGGATGTGTGAGTTCCAAGGCAGTGGATGCGTGGGATATGGATCTCGGCGGAGACGGGGACAACAAGCGGCTGAGAGCAAATTGGAAAGCAAAGGCTCCGATTTGACGGGAGAGGTCAAAATACGACTAAAGAGAAGCATGGAAGTAAGGTTGTTGGATGGGATGGGGGTTAGTTTGGTCGTTGATAGAGCCACGGGCGTGTTGAACCAGCCTCGTTTTTTTGGACGTGGGAATTTCTCCGCTTCAACGAACTTTTTGCTCCTTCTCCACTGCGCAAGATGGGAACCCTTGGACGGTTGCGTGAGGCAAGTGGGCAGTTTGTTGTTTGCGAAGGAGTTGGAGAACCTTGATGGATAGGGACTAGGAAGTGCCAAGACAGGACACACCCCCCTCCCTTATGCGCACGAACAGGGTAATTGTTTGGTCAAATGGTGCGGGAATAATGTGAGTGTTTTCCAGATGGCGCACAAGTGGCGGGTTCAAGCTTATTTGAAGCTTAAAGGTTAAGGGGGAAAAGGTTAGTTTTAAGGGTAACTTGGTTAGGCTCGCGCTTATGATGCAGCCGCAGACGACATCACGATATGGGAGGAGAGGCACTTTTTGGAGGAGTAGGTAGAAGCGTTGTGTAACACCGACAAGTGATGGCTCAAGATGTGATTGATGATCGCGGTCACAAAGGTTCTCAATTAATTTTTGGAGGATTGCTGTTGGTCCTGACAGGGTGTATTGTCAAATTGCATGTGAGGTTTGACGTGGTGGCGAGTGAGTTGACTGCATCGGACTGTCGGGCTCTTCTGATACGAAATGAAGGCGTATGGCATTTAGGTTACATCGACAGAGTCAAGCTTTCCGTCACCAAGAAGACTTTGAAGAGAATCAAGAGGTGCTACGACAGTTTCTCAAGCGGCAATCGATCTTGTGACACAATCCAACAGCTGCAACCTCCATTCTCACAAGAGCAGCCAAGAGCATAGAAAGTGGTGGTGTAAGTAATTAAGCTAAATATTATCTAGCTGAATCGAATGCAACGTTGTATACGATAGTGTGTCTTCTAAATCCTCCGCTGTCTTTTGCAATCCAGGGCTCGACACAAAATAACATTTCCCGGATGCTCTCTTCACACAACCTTACAGGGCCAGAATGGCCGCGGCGAACATGCCGACGATGGGAACCATCTCTATACCGACGGCGTTGCTGACTTGGACGTCGCCGCTGGCAGTGGGAGTACCGGCAGGAGTGCCGGTAGTGGTGGTAGCAGCCTCAGAGTCGTCGGACTCAGTCTTGGGGCCCTCGCAGTGCCCTATTGATGTCAGTTTCAACACTCGAGAAAGAAAGGCCGGGGAGACATACAGTGGTCGCCGTGGGGGTGGCATCCAGTAGACTCGGTGGGAGAAGGACCAGCAGCCTCAGTGTCTTCAGCGTCGTGATCGTCCTCAGCAGCGGTGGTAGTAGCAGCAGCCTCAACGTCGGTACGAGGACCATCGCAGTGCCAGTGGTCACCGTGAGGGTGGCAGCCGACAGACTCGGTGGGAGAGGGACCAGCAGCTTCGGTGTCCTCAGTCTCGTGGTCATGGTCCTCCTCAGCCTCGGTGGTGGTGACCTGAGCGAGAGTGGTTCGGGGGCCCTCGCAGTGCCAGTGGTCGCCATGAGGATGGCAGCCAACGGACTCAGTGGGAGAGGGGCCAGCCTCGTCGGTGGCAGCAGTCTCGTCGCCGCCGGCGTCAGTGCGGGCAGCCTCGCAGTGCCCTGGGGATGTTAGATTGAGTTTGTGTGTGAAATGAGAGAGACGTACAGTGGTCGCCGTGAGGCTCGCAGCCAACAGACTCAGTAGGCGAGGGAGCCAGAGTCTCGGCGGCCATGATGGCGGGGAAGAGGCCGAGAAGGGCGACAGCGAAAGTGGTGGTCTTCATCTTGACGGTTGTTGTCAAACGAGCGAGTGACTTTTTTCTCGGAGCTGAGTGCTGGACAGTGATGAGGATGCAGGAACGAGCAACGGGAGTGAGGTGCAGGTGTAGGAGCGGGAACTTTTATACACGAGGATGCCAGCTGCGGTAGATCATGCCGTCACTGGCAGCCAGGTGTCAGGCTGAACTCAATCGGCGGACCAGGGGGGGCGTGAGAGTTGGGAAGGCCAGTGAAGTGAGAGTGATTCACAGTCGATACGATCAAGAGATGGTCAGCTAAAGGCCGCCAAGGACGGAGGCTTGCCACATGCGTGTATGCATCAAGGTCCGCGGGCAGGGGGACGGGCTGTCGGGACGTGGGGATGGAGTTCTTGCAGGTACGAGGAAACAATTCATTCATGTCAAGCAAAGTTCCATGGCACGAGCGCGTGGGGGACCTTGTTTGGACTCGGTCAAACTACTTGGTCGGTAGATTAAGGTAGGGTAATAGAGTAGAAGCTATCGAGACATGGGGGTGCGGCTGCGGCAGGTGATGCTGCCCCGTTGAAAACCTTGTTGTACCTTAATTGCTAGCTCTGTCTCTGATGCGCAGGAAGTACTGTAATGTGCTCAACGGCTTCGTTCCGCGAGAAGAATCCTGGTCTGATTGGCAGTTTATAGTCCAGAGGTGAGGGTGAAGCTGGTCACGGCATGGCCATTGGCTCTTGTCCGTTCTCTTCAATCTTAGTAGAGCCTACCTACCTGGCGTGAGACACCCACTTGCAAGATGGACCTCTCTCTCCACTGCAGACAAACAGCTCGGACAAAGAGGAAGGAGCATTCAAGACCAGTCGTCCCAGTTGCCCGACGTCCCCGCCATCGTGAGGCTTGGGCTTGGCAGCGCTCTTGGCGATGCCCATCAAGGTCCTCACCTTAAATCCAAGCGAGCCCCACATTTCCCGCACTTCTCCGAGCTGGGGGGCAACAGCTCTTTCCCCCGCTGTTCACTGGCCGTGGGAAGCGGCGATTGACCGAATTCTCTCGTGCTATTCCCTTTTCTTTTGGCCTGTTGACCCCCCCAAAAAACGTACCAGACTGTGCGAGGCGAACCGGGAGGCTGGGCCACACGACGGCTTGCGAGCCAGGAGTATCAAGACCTGTTTACATTATGTACAGTGATTTTTTCTTCTTTTTATAACATCTCCATCTTTTCAGGTTCGTCTCTTTCCGTGCCGTTGGTGGGATGAATGGTTCGTGGGCTGTCGATAGCTCCAGTCAGCATCAACCTTGTCAATGGAACCTTGATAAACTAACCATCCAAGCCTCCAGGGCAGAATCTGCAAGACCCTCTTTTCCGCCCATCGCGTAAAGTGATATCTCAGAGCTTTGGAAACAATATTTTGCCATAATACGTCTCAGGTTGGCCAAGAAAAAAAAAACATACCATCTCAACTGTCAAAATGAGGCCTCAGTTCGTCCGCGGCTCGACGGCACTCCCCTCGTCCGCTAGCCTCCTCTTCGCCCTCCTTTGGATCGGCCCCTTATGCACGGCTGCAGACGCCAGCGAAGCCGGGAACATCAAGGTAGACGCCGCCGCGAATCAAAACGGGCCTGGCCTCGCTGCCATCCCAAAAGATCTGGTTTGTCCTCTCTTTTTTCTTGCGAGCGTACCCACCCTTTTTTTTTTACCACCATGTCTATTACCCAGACGACTACTGAACATCAGCTAACTTGCAGATCATTGCAGTCTGGGTCTTTCAGCTCGCCTGTAGAGGTCCATGAGGTTTTCGTCACGCTGGAGCAACTGTCAGGAGAACCTAACACGCCTCACCATGTCGAGGCTAAGAAGAAGCTGATGAAGAATATGGAGAGGGGGTCGGGTACCTGGAATGGTCAGCATCCTAGGCATCGTCTTCTGGACGCCCTCTACGGTTTCAGCAAGTATTACGAGCGGCAAAAGGTTGAACTGGATCGTATACAGGGGCTTTACAAGCATGTGAACAAAGCTCAGAAATCTGTAAGTCTGCATCTATCCCTGTCAAGTCTTTGATTTCTAACGTGGAAACGCAACTAGTTGCTTGAGCACGAGGTTCAATACTCGAAAAAGTTTGCTCGCATAGATGGTCTCCTCAAGAAGAACCAGGAACTCTGTGACCGCATAGTCCAGAATGCCTTTGACTTTTACGAGCTCGACCGGGAAGAGTTTCAGAAACATGTCAAAGGGCTTGAGGCATCTGGAAAGGTTGCCGACAAGATCTCTGTTTCCCAAGCGCTTAAGCACTATGTCCGTGACTGGACTGAAACCGGTGTTTCTGAAAGAGATGGCCCCTTCTCTTGTCTTGTAAAGACTTTGGAAGGATTCTTTCCTGAGCGGAATGCTGCTGCTCCTATTAAGGCTTTAGTTCCGGGTGCTGGTCTGGGACGGTTAGGGCACGATATTGCAAGGCTTGGAGGTATAGCAACTCTACGCTAGTTGGTAACCCAACTAACAACAGACTAGGGTTCGAAGTTACTGTCAACGAGTGGTCCATGTACATGAACGTCGCTTACCGTTTCGTCGAAGCCAACCGAGCCCGCAACTCTCTATCCTTCCACCCCTTTGTTGATGGCTGGTCCCATCACGCTACCGAAGCCGACATGATTCGAGAGCTGGTCTTCCCCGAAGTGGGCGTCAACGCTAGCTCGGTGGTTCTCGTCGAGGGCGACTTTACCACTGCTTTCCACGACCAGACGGGCAAGTTTGACGTCGTCGTTACCTACTTCTTTATCGACACGGCCCGCAATCTCATGACTTACCTGGACACCATCAAGAAGGTTCTAAAGCCTGGCGGACACTGGGTCAACCTTGGACCCTTGCTATACGGAACAGGGCCGTTTGTGCAGTTGTCGTTGGAGGAGATTTTGAAGGTCACAGAGGCACTGGGGTTTGAGTACTTGGACACGGATGAGTCTTGTGGACCCCTGACGTTTCCGGAGAGGAAAGTCCGGAGCATGGAGGCTGTTTATGGGTTTGATGACAAAGCTTTAACGAAGAGTGCGTATAATGCCCAGTTTTGGGTTGCCAGAAGATCTATGAAGCCGTGATGGGGAGATCTAGAAACAATTGACTGTTTTATACGAATACACGGTTGCAGCGGTTGTAGATAGACATTGTCATTATTACATGGTCTGATGGGTCAGTTTCCACTAAGTCTTTACAAGTGAATGCCCTGTGCTGCTTGACATCCCAAATGTTGAGCAAGGGATGACACCAACAAGGGGTGATACATTTAGCCTAATATCTCTGCTCGTATTCTCAAGATGAGAAAACCAATCAGCAAACGAATGCACTGTTCACACGATTTGGTATTTTAATCAGTCCAATTGGCATGCGGACATGATAACTTAATCCAACATAACCCTTCTGGCTGCATCACTGCGCCTCGGAGGACAGAGCGGCATTTCATGGCCTCGCAATTTAGTCCATACGCGCATCGAAAGTACACACAATCTTTAGCCCAACATTCCACACTCGATCCTTGACTGCTAAATGAGAGACATATTTTCATCATCCACAAGTCGATCATAAGAAAACGTAAGGATTCTTAGCTCGCGAATAAGGAATGAATGGTCGGTCCAGATACACTGCTAAACCCAAGACACAGTAAACCCAACTTTCTTATTCTTTGGCACCAGCAATGGCGTCAACACCAGTATAGATGTAGTCAGGGTTGACCTCGTCTTCATCACGGCGTTTCTTATCCTTGGCCCCGGCAATGGCGTCGACGCCAGTGTAGATATAATCCGGGTTAACCTCTCCCTGGTCTCGTCGTTTCTTGCCCTTGGCACCGGCAATCGCGTCGACACCAGTGTAGATATAGTCGGGGTTGACTTTGCCTTCGTCACGGCGTTTCTTGTCTTTGGCATCAGCGATGGCATCGACACTAGTGTAGATGTAGTCAGGGTTGACCCCTGCCGCCTCAGCACGGCGCCCAAGGTCGGTGTCTTTGGGCAAAGCCATGGCTGAAGCCCACATAGCAGGGACGGCTGAAAAAGAGATGACGAAGTTGCGAATGAGATACATGGCTGCGGTAGTAAAGATTTCGCCGTAGTTTGAGAGAACTGTGCTGTTGGAAGTTAAGACGATGGAACTTGGAGCTTCTTCTTGAATACCCATCATTGATAAGGAAATACTGGGCCATTCTTATAGAAGTGGGAGTTACCTGGGCGGATAAGATGCCAGCGGACGCCTCGGGGGGCGGCCGCCGGGCCGAGCCAAGTATGTACAAAGGTCTAGACTCTGGATTGATCACTCATCCAATATGCTCGCGGGATTTCAAATACGGAACCCCAATACGTTTCTTACCCGAGATCCACTCTCGGATGATCTGACAGAACATAGGTGGACTTTCAAGTTACACGGTTATGGATGTCACACTTTCTGGGGTAGAACCAGTAATAACTGCAGCAGGCAATAATGAAACAAACTCTAAGGGAAGAGCATAAACCTTCTTGCGATATCCTAGCTGATGAGAGCCTATAGGTACGCTTTATGATATACGATGAAGCATCGTGTGTGGTGGCATTCTCAAAGGTGCTCGTACCGACGGAATTGCCGAGCATCTTACCCCCCAAGGCCTACGTGTTTTGTATCGGCATTAATCTTGGAATTCTTCTTTGGCTATGGAATAACTGCCGAACGTCTCACCTTGAAGGCTTGTCTTCATACCGGTGATGAGCTTGAACTTGGACTTCTGGTTGGCTTATGAATAACTACCGAGTATCTTACCTTGGAGCTTACGCATCTCGCTCTCGGATCTTGTTCTCGGCAATGAGATTAGAATGATTCTTGAGTAAGAAATGTGCCGAGTATCCGAATGGAAGAAAGGTGTTACGATGTGTGTAGAAAACTGATTAAAAGTGGTGCACCCCAGAGAGAGACAAGAGCGAGTAGAAGAGGTTCCCCCTTCCAAGTCAAGTTCCTCAAGCATTATTTCAACGAAAATGACCACCAGCAGCCGCACTTCTATCGACGTGGAGGAAGACGAGACTTTGTTAAGTAACAAGTTCGTCTATACCACTGACAGGAGACGGAAATGCCATCTCTTTACTGTGGTGGCCCAGTATTCTCTTTTAGCAGTGTCCATTGCTTCATACGCATTCTTCTTTCATGCCTATTTCACGAACGGAAGTGATACTCGTCTCTTATCAACACATGAAAACGAGGTCGTTAATGAACTCGAACGTAAGTCACACACCAGCAGAGATAGGGCTCAACATCTAACATTTGGCGCCTAGGTATCTACTCGGATGCCCCGTTGACGACCAAGATTCAAGACTTTGAAGAATACAGTCTCCGGCCCTACTTTAATTACCCCGATGATCCCCGAGCCGCACAAGATTTGGATATTTGGCACCATGATCTCAGTGGTATGGGTTACGACCCCATCTTCTCAACTGGTCACCTCAGTTGTGTGAGCCCTTTCTGACGGAAGTTTTAGTTGGCATGCTCGCTATCACAGAGGAAGAGAACTCGAAGCTCTCCAGAGGAACCTCAGCACCGCTCTACGACAAAAATGGTCGAGTCGATGGCTATTATGTTGTACAGACAACCATGTCACACCAGCTTCATTGTCTCGTAAGTATACCAAAGAATTGCCAGTGAGAGATGCTCGTCCTGCACTGGCTGACTATTGGGTCTTCCAGAAAACAATCCGTGACCTTATTTGGGAGATATACGTCGAGGGGAAGAAGGATTACGATAAGGCAGCACACTCTGATCACTGCATTGGGTATTTCCGCCAGCACGTTCTTTGCCATTCGGACCTTACGCCGATATACTTTGAGTGGGACGGAGAGACGCGGAGCTATCGGACGGATCCTCATCCGACGCATTCGTGCCGATCGTGGGATGCTATTTTCAACTGGTCTGCGGAGAGGAACAAGACTGGCTTGAGGGTCCATGCGGATCATGTAAAAGTGTTCAAAGAGTTTCAAGCTGCGCATGGTAAAGACATGCACAAGGGGGATCACTCGGAACATGGAAACTAGGTACACATCACAGCCCAGCTCTCTTATCCCAGTACACAGGTTAGTCAATTGGATACGTCAAGTCGTGGAACATGTAGCTTCCTATCTGTGAAACATCAACGCAAGTAAATCCATCCGAGTCATTCACTTCTCAAAAGGCCTTGGTCCTTCCTCTCCCATCAATGCGACCCCTGTTAATATGCGTAAAAGTTGACTGCCTCATTGTCCGATGCCTTGATCTTCTTGTTGGCACTCTTGAGAACAAACTTCATAACCCAAGCCGTCGCAACAACGCCCATTGAGAAGACAATACTGGCAATCATAGCCAGGCGAAACAGGGGCGCATCGCCGTCAGGCCACAGATAAGGAGTGTAGACAAACGAGATGTTCCCCAACGTATTGACAATCGCAATAGCAGCAGCCTTCTTCTCGTCGGTTTGGCCAAGCGTCGCAGATGTCCAGGCGACATTGATGTTGTTTACTCCATACGTCGCACCCACGAACAGGACCATGGCAAAGTATCGCGCTCCAATGTTGTGGGTTCCAGTAGCTACCGCGAACCCAACACTGGCAATCAGCTTGGAGATAGTAATGTGCCACGTCCGTTCATTGAAGCGGCCCGAAGAGTACGAGACGAGCACTGAGGTAGCTGTGGCGATGAGGAATGGAGGACATGTCAGGACAAGCGTGATGGTGGTGTTGAAGCCGAGGGACTTGACGGCCGTGGGCATGTAGTTCTTAAAGCCGTTGGCGGAGAGATGGAGGTTTCCTTGGATGGCAAAGATCCAGGTTCGGTAGTCTCTGGCGGCCTCCCAGAGGCCAGACCAGCTGCTGGTAGCGACACGTTTCTCGGTGGTGTCGCGGGCGATTCGGGAGTGGGCCAGTTGGCGTTCCTCTTGGTTGAGCCAGCGTGTTTTGAGAGGGGCATCTGGAAGCACGAAAAAGGCAAGGGCTGCAACTCCGACTGAAGATGTCAGAATAATGCAAGTGAAATGTGCTTGAGACTTACCGGTGATGACGCCTTGAATCAGGAATAGCCATCTCCATCCGGCGAGACCGTATCGCCCATCAAGCCCGGCAAACACACCTGCCGCTATCAAGCCCGAAAAAGAACTTGCGAGTAGGTTTCCTGTATAAAAGATGGCCAATCTCGTGGCAGTCTCTTTTCTGTTGTAGAAGAGACTGACCATGTAGCATGCGCCCGAGTAAAACGGGGCCTCGGTCAGACCAAGGATGAGTCTTGAGGAGACCATCAGCATTAGTAGACATAAAGAGAGCGTTCAGCTAACCTGCAGGCTAGCATGCCGTGGTAACTTTTGACGACGCAGATGAGCGTTGAGATAATGGCCCAGGCCATCATCCAGCCGGACATGTACCATGAGGGTCTGATGCGAGTTATTAAAACGTTGGAGGGGATTTGGCCGGTGATGTATCTACGGGGGTTAGCATATTCTCCGTATATCAGACGGCGCGGTTTATTACCCCACGAAAAAGATGCTGACGCAAGTATTGTATTGAGACCCAACCATTCCGAGGTCTGTGTCCAGTCCGTTGAGCTTGCCGTTGACAATGGCGTTTCGGTCGAGAAAGTTGAGAAAGTACATGACCCAAAGAATGGGCTAGGCATTATCAATATAGATCCAAGTCATATAAAAGGCTGCAAGATCTTACCATCAAGTAGAGATCCAGTTTCTTGACGAGCGCAATCTCCTTTGGGTCAGTCTTGGCGTGAGATCCAAACTTGTCGTGTTGCTCCACGTCGGTTGGTTTGTTGATGTCTTCTTGAAAGTCTACATGGTCTACGGTGGCTTCGTCTTTTGGGTTGGTCTCTGGTTTGGCTTGTTGGGTAGTCATTGTGAAAGAGTCTTGGGAGAGTTGGGCAACGGGAAAGATTGTTCGGGTATGATAAGTTGGACTTTGGCCTTGATATAGCCTGTTTAAATGCCAATTGACTGAAGACCTATGCTACCCTTATCCTCCATGCACTTACACCATCTCGGAAGCAGGCCTATCCTGCCAATCCATGACTCCATTACCCCATGGGGAAGTGAGAGCAGAGTAGAATTCGCGGGGAGTCAATGTGCGTCTGTAACCGCTTTTCCGCATCGCCGTCTGCAGCCTCAATCGAAGTTGCCTTTACGGAAATAATGTCCGTCGATCATCTGGCACGCCATCTAAAGCCACGCTCACAAGCCTCACAGCAAAATCCGACAATCGACATTGGTGGACCTCAACCATTGCATCGCGCCCATTGGCTCTACCCCCGTGTCTGGCGGCAAGAGACGGACAAAGCTTGGTGTCTCGCCTTTATCCGTCGCCGGCAGTGGAGAGTTTCGGATATCATTCCGGAATTGGTGGGCCGAAGGCACAGCCGGAACTTGAAGATATATATAGAGGCGCCTGTCCGAATTGGGAGTTTACGTCGGTTGTTCAAGGCAGAGCCGAGCAATCATGACCATTAGACACGATACCAACAGCGTCGAGGCGCACAAGGTGCCCTCGCCTCCGGCCTTCGAGGCCAAGATGTTTACCCTTGACGAAATGATCAAGCGGCGGGCTTCGGAACTGCGGGATGCGCCTTTGCTGGGGTGTCCGGACTCTGGGGTCGATGATTTTAAGGATCACAGCGCCATTGCTATTGATAGATATGCCGACGCGGCGGTTACAAAGCTTCAGAAGCTGGGCTTGAAGCCTGTGGTGAGTTGAGATATTTTTGAGTCGCAGTCTGGAGCTGACGGATTTAGGACTCGGAAGTTGAGAAGCCTCCGGTTATTGGCATTCTGGCTCAGTCTGGACTCAACATTATTGTTCAGATTATCGCTCTTAATAGACTGGGTTATGCCTCCTTTCTCATCTCGACTCGGCTCGCAAGCCCGGCGATCACACAGCTGCTGGAGTTGACTGGCTGCAACGCCATCCTCACCACGCCCAACTTTCACCCGGTCTTGGAAGGGGTGCAACGGAGCCGTCCGTTAGAGTTGCTTCCTCTGCTCCATCACTCTGATTACTACGGCCACGATGCACCCAGATTCGTCCGCGACTACAACCCTGACACAGAGTCCCGCAAAATCGCCGTCATTATCCACTCATCTGGTTCAACCGGACTCCCCAAGCCAATCTACATGACCAACAAGAGCTGCATCGGCTCCTTCTCCGCCCACATGGACATGCGAGGTCTGCTGACGTCGCCCCTATTCCACAGCCACGGCTTCTACGAGGTGTTTCGGGCTATTTACTCGGGCAAGCCGCTCTACTTTTGCAACTACTCGCTGCCTTTGACGAGGGAGTCGGTTATTCAGATGATCAACGCGGTCAAGCCTGAAATATTCCACTGTGTGCCTTATGTCATCAAGTTGCTTGCTGAGACGGACGAGGGTATCCGGGCTTTGGCCAGGGTTAAGCTTGTGTTGTATGGAGGAAGCGGGTGTCCTGATGATCTTGGGGATAGGTTGGTGGAGAATGGGGTTTATTTGGTTGGAAACTATGGAGCGTAAGTGACTACAAGAGTGAGTGTTTATGCAAGCTGACCATTACATAGAACGGAGACTGGCAGGCTTATGAACTCGACACGTCCGGCGGACGACAAGGCCTGGAACTATCTTCGTCCCTTGCCTCGAGCTGAGCCGTACATTCTCATGGACGAAATCGCCCCTGGCCTGTACGAGTGCGTCGCCCTAGACGGCCTACCATCCAAGAGCACCACAAACTCGGACAACCCGCCAGGCTCGTTCCGAACACGGGATCTCTTCACACCGCATCCGACGCGACCTAAGCTCTGGAAGTATGCTTCTCGTCTAGACGATCGGTTCACCTTGATTAATGGCGAAAAGGTCCTGCCATTGCCGATTGAAGGACGAATTCGGCAGGAAGAGATTGTCAAGGAGGCTATTGTTTTCGGCGAGGGAAGGAGTTATCCTGGCGTCTTGATCGTCAAGGCTGACCGGGCTGCTGATTTGTCTGACGAGGAATTTCTTGACCAAATCTGGCCTGCGGTGGAAGATGCCAATGCCCGAGCAGAGTCGTTTTCTGGCATTCCCAAGGAGCTGGTTGTTGTCCTCCCAGCGGATACGACGTACCCTCGGACTGACAAGGGGACGTTCATCCGAGTGCCTGTGTATCGCCAGTTTGAAAGGCAGATCGAAGCTGCGTATGCATCATACGAGGGTCAGGGGGATCACCAAGGAACTCTGTCACTAGAGGGAGAGGAGCTGGAGAGCTATCTACTCCGTCAACTGAAAGAAAAATGCGGTGCTGAGCTTTCTTCCCCAGAGGCGGACTTTTTCGCCTCTGGTGTTGATAGTCTGCAGGGCATCCAGATGTGGAGTCTGATCAAGAGGGAGATTGATCTTGGGGGTAGACAGGCGCAGCTGGGGCAGAATGTTCTCTATGAGACTGGGAATGTGAAGCTTCTTGCTCGGCATCTGGAGAGGTTGAGGAGTGGAACTGATGAAGAGGCAAAGGATCAGTTGCAGGTGATGGAGAGTCTGATTACCAAGTATTCTTCGTTTAAAGCGCATGTTACTGGTTCTGCTCCACAACCTGAGAAGGAGCTGGTGGTAAGCACTTTTGAAGCCATTTCGAGGCCAACTACTGATCAAGATAGCTTCTCACTGGAGTCACTGGGGCCCTAGGAGCCCACCTTCTCGCCCAACTAACCGCGCGGTCAAATGTTGGTGCCGTGTGGGCCATGGTCCGAGCAGCCAACGACGTCGCAGCTTCAGACAGACTGTATAATTCACTCGAAACTCGTGGGCTGACTTTATCAGAAGAGCAGAAAAGCAAGGTGCTGGCTCTGCCTTGTGATCTGAGTCGACCAGACCTTGGTCTCAGCGACCGTCGGATACAGGAGCTGGCTACTAAGCTGACTAGCATCATCCACAGCGCGTGGGCAGTCAACTTTAACATTCCCGTCCAGAGTTTTGAAGATCAACATATCAAGGCTGTGAACAACTTGATCCAGCTCAGTCTGGCGGTTCAAACACCAAAACCCGCCCGGTTCTTCTTCTGCTCCTCGGTCTCATCAGCAGGAGCATCACCACGACCTGGCACCGTGCTCGAGGCACATGTCCCCTCGCCTTCTTATGCTCAACAAACAGGCTATGCGCGGTCAAAGTACGTTGGGGAGCACATCACGCGCAATGCCATGAAGAGCGTTGGGGCACCCGCCCGTGTGCTTCGTATTGGACAGTTGGTGGGAGACACGAAGGTGGGAGAGTGGAATACCACTGAGGGCATACCGTTGATGATACAGACGGCGGTGACTTTGGGTGCACTGCCAGCTCTAAATGAGGTGAGTTGACTAATTTTGGCTGAGATGGGGATGCTAACAGCGGGTGTTAGGAAATGACTTGGCTTCCGGTAGATCTCGCCGCTGGTACCATACTCGACCTTGCCAATCTCGGCATCAACACACCAAGTGACCGGAGCCTCGATGCAGACCTGGTGTATCACGTCCTCAACCCCACTCGCTTCCACTGGACCCGAGACATGCTCCCCTCGATGGCAAGCGCAGGTCTCAAGTTTGAAACCCTCCCCACAAGTCAGTGGATGGACAGACTGAGGAACTCTGACCGAGATCCTTCAAAGAATCCTCCTATCAAGCTGCTGGATTGGTTTGAGGGAAAATACGGAGCAAAAGCTGCGTCGTCTGCCGAGACTGGGACTCTGGAGTATTTGACTGAGAGGAGCAGGGAGGATAGTGAGACGTTGAGGAATGTCCCGGATGTTACTGATGTATCCTATGTGAAGATGATGCTGGGGAGGTTGAGAAAGTGGTGGGTGGAGAATAACACAGCTTGAATGTAATAGACTATGATATTTCAATTTTAACTATGCGGTGCCATGTTGGGTCATGTAGCTAAATGTCTAAACCGAGCCGAATCTATAATCAGGATATTCTATGCTTTGTACCAGGGACCACCAGGGTTGAGGTTTCAATCATTCGCTCCAATAATGCATCAACAATAAAGGGACCAGGGCCATGCAAGTTTTCCATATTCAAGCATCCTCTCCCTCATCTTCTGTCTGGACCTGCTGCTCCGACAGCTTGGGGTTCCTGAGAGCCAACGCAAATCCAATCATGGGGATACAGACACAAATTCCAGCAATGCAGAGTAACCGCTGCACTTGGCTGTAGCTGTCAATGATGGCGTCGCGGATGGGTGAGCCGACTGGGTAGTCAGGGACCACGGAGAAGGGCGAGTTGTAGATTGCCTTGGCCAGCGTTTCGTTTGGCTGAAAGGCGAGGTTGGACTTTAGCGTACCGTAGAGGGTTTGAGTCCAGATGGCGCCGGATAGACATGTGCCAAAGGCACTTCCAACGTTGTAGAAAGACAGGTAAAGTCCCGTCAGGATGGCCACGTGCTCGCGAGAAGCAGAGGCCTGGATGGATGCCTGAGTTGGGTAAGCAAAGAGTCCACCAGCCACACCCAGAAGAACCTGGGCCGCGATGATGCCGGTTTTGGAGGACTCGGACGGGTTGCCAGGGTATGCAATTAGAACGCCAAAGGCAGCCATAAACAGACATGTTCCTCCGACAATGATAAACTTGAGACGACGAATCTTGAAGATGACGAGACCTGCTAGCACTCCAGTGATGACGCCGAAAAAGGAAAAGAAGGACATGATGCGCGTAGCAGTCTCGACGGAAAAGTCAAAGGCCACGATGAGAACCGTGTAGAGGTAGTTGCCCTGGGTGTACCACGCAAAGTTGAGCAGGCTTCGGACGGCGAGGGCAGACCAGACGCCTCGGTCGCGGAGGAGGCGGAAAGGGATAAGAGGGTTGGTTGCTCGGTCCTCCCAGAAGATGAAGGCAATGACGGAGCAAAAGCCGAGGACCAGAGGGAGGATGATGTACCAGCTGCGCCAGTGGCTCACTGTACCGCCGGCGACGGTCAAGGGTGCTAGAATCAAGGAGAACGCGGCGACGAGCGTAATAAGGCCGATAATATCGAGCTGCTGGAAGAGATCGGACCTGCCCTTCTTCGTCTTCAAGGATATCAAGGCCGTCTCCTCAGTCTCCTTTCCATCTTCAGACTCCCATGTGCGGCGCTCCAGGAAATAGAGGCATGACAGAAGCGGCAGCGAAGCAATAGGATAGATGATGGCCCACATGCCAATACCCCATCGCCAGGTCGTCGCGCTCAATACGGCAGAGGTGATGTTTCCGCTGATCCAGGTATTGACGAGGAATGGAATGGCCGGTAGGTAGCTGAAAAAGACGCGGGCTCGCATGGACGAAAAGTCGGCGATGAGCACCTCCATGAGGAGGACGATACACGTGTATCCAGCCTGGTAAATGATGGACCCCGTGCAAAAGACCTCGACGGACTGGGCGCTGGCTTCAATCGTGATGCCGAGCGTGTAGAGAACGGTAGATATGGCGATCACCTCGAAGCGGCCCAGAACGTCGGCGACCTTTGCGGCAGTCGGCTGGACGGCCACGGCGATGACATTGCGCAGGACGTTGATGGTGGACAGGTACGAGTGCAAGGAGAAGCTAGACGTCGCGTACGGCTGGTAAGCAGAGCGGACCTGGCTCTCGAGGCCGTAGGCGTAGCCGATGAGGAAGATGCCGACAAAGAGCCAGACGCGATGGGCCGTGGTGAGGTGCTTGGACACGACGGCCATGCGGGCCACGCCCGCCGACAGTGTGTTGGGCCGGCGCTCGCTGTCGGATGGGCTCTGCGAGCGGTGAGGCAATAAAGCCGACCGGCTGGACCCGGCCCCTGAGCCAGAGGCAGAGGCCGTACCATTACCCAGCAGGGGCGCCGTTTCGGTTGGAGAAGTCATGAGGATGTCGCTGGAAAGGCTGAGAGCACCACGACGACACCCTTGCGGTTGATACGGGGAAAAAAGACAGAGAGGGCTCGAGGGTCCAGCCTGGGGGATGGTCTGATGGTGAATGAGGCAGCCTGGGGCACTGCTGTCTTTCCCTGCCTAAGGCGTGCCGCTGGCGCCCCCATGGCCCCCATGCCCTGTTGCCTGACCTGGCCTTGTGACACAGCAGGTTGGGGGGCATCTGATAAGATCAGTATCCAATGGCTGCGGATCTAGCCGCAGGCCAAGTGGGGTTGCCGTCACCACGGCATTCCGTTGACACACCATGCCGAGATCGGACTTGAGGGGGAAGGGCTGTTGAGATGGGTAAGGGTAGAGACGATAGAGTCAAGCAGTGTCGTAAACTTTAATTAATTTTTAAAGGGTCGAGATGAAGTCATGGTGGTCGACTGGCAGGGGTGGACAAGGTTCATCTGTGCATCTGATCGGGTGGTTCTCGGACTCGGCCCAGATCAAGATTCAGAGACGCATGGATCACCCCAAACGCTTGCGGGACGAGACCGTGCTAAAAATGCGGGTGGGTATAAAGCGGTGCTACGAGGCAGAAGCCGGGTTTAGTCAAGGAAATTAGCAGTAGAGGCTATTTATGTCCCCTGGGGAAGGTTTGACATAGGTCGACATAATCCAGACTCGGTTGCCTGCTATGGACATGGGGTGACTTTCAAGCAGATGCTGGACAGCCTGAATTAAAAGTCCTTAGCTCGTTATTTAACACTGCAGACCGTTGAACAAGCCATGTATTGCGGTAGCTAAGCACTCTCAATCTCAATAAGCTGAACCCCAACGACGATGTAGTCATCAAGCGTAGCATGTCTGCCGTTACCGTCGACAAACAATTTCAACCCCGAATTCACTTGCAAGTTCAACTCGACTGGGTTTTCCGCTTCACAGGATCCCCATCTTGGGCTCTCGTTTCCGTTCTGGGCCGTGAACTGGACTCCTGTCAAGACCTTGTCCTCATCGATCCACAATCGCAGACTCTTCAGCTGAGACCCTTGGACATCCCACTGATCATGCGTGTAGTGTGGCCGTGCCCCGAGCTCTTCGGCGCGAGAACTTCCTAATGGACACCAGCAGTAATAATGCCCGTTGGTTCCCTTTGTATCGGTCGGTGGAGAGAACTCTGATGGCCCGACAGTGGCAACTTGACCCGCGTCTGTGTACTTGAATGATATAGACACTAGAGGGACTTGAGAAGTCTTGGTTCCGTGGCATAGCGCAACTTTGACGGAATCAAGAGGCTTTCCACAGTCTAGCCAAGACACAATGGCACCCTCACTCGGTGTCCGGTCGTTGCGCAGTGCCCACTTGTTGTACACCTCTCTCCACCCGTAGATGGTGCCGACCTCTTTGAACGAGCTTGGAGGTCTTGGGTTCCAGTGAAACCCATTTGTATCAAGGGGAATCTCGGGCTCGGGCAAGACGACGGAAGGGCTGAAAAACGCGCCGACGGAATCGAGTCTTGATTGCTCGTGGTGTCGCTTCGACCAGTAGCAGTAGATGCCCGTCAGGATCCCAGCTGGAGCGTCTCCTGGCTGTGGCGGGAACCTCTTCTCCATAGTCTGACTTGGTTGTCCGATGACTAGCTGACGACCTCGGTTGGTGACGAAGCGCAGTCCATTAGGGATGTGGTTTATGGACACGTAGACACAGATGATTCTTTCTCCGCCGGGGCCGTCGATGGCAAGGTGTTGCATGGCATTGCATCTGGGGCCGATACTGCGACGCGTCCCGTCTTTATAGACAACTGCGACTCCCCCGAACTGCACGTCCACTGCCAAAGATGTCATCCTGGCCAGCTCTTCATCCGTCGTCCCAAAGACAAGAGGCTCCATCGGTGAGGCATCGGTTTTCATCTCGTAAGACCAGTAGCCATTCTCGCAAGGCACGATTTGAACATGTTCTGGGGGAAGCTCATTCTTCCACAAGTAGGTCACCATCTTGGGATTGAATGACGAGGTGTTGATGAGCCGAGGTTGGCTCTCCGCTGGAGCATTCTCAATAGGCCGGTGAAGAATTGCCAGTTTGGCTAGAGGCTTCCCAGATGCCCACGATGCACTGAAACCCACGGCAAAGTGGCCGGGCTCGACTTTGAGGAGGCGGACGTCGCCTTGAGCTTGACCCAGTTGGATTGGGTCTCGCTTCGAGAAGAGGAACCTTAGCCCGACAACTCTGCGCTGAATGTCCTTTGCGTCATCATCTGGGGGTGGAGCGATGATGGTATCCTGGCTGGTGATGATAACTCCGGTGATCCAGTCTTGCTGGGGGACCTGTATATCCTCACACGCGTCAAAAATGTCTTCTGATCCAAGCTTCCGTGCATCATCCTCATTGGACTTTGTGCCGATACCCGCAAGCTCGCCGCTCTTTGTCCAATACGTCGAGATGACGGGCTCCGTATCGTGTAGGTCATCAAAATCGCTTACCGCGATTTTAGAAGAGACTGTATCCTTTTCCTCGGGAAGCGTCAAACGCGGCATAAAGGTAGACTGAGCGTTCAACAGAATAGATGCCACATCTGTTAACTTGCTGTCGTACTGCTTTTTCCGGGAAAAGTACTCGTCCAGAATCCCCGAGCAAAAGTTCCAGATCCGACTTCGATTCTGAAGTCCTGGGATGTAGCGTGAGTCGTCTTTGCCAAGGGAAATCTCTCGTAGTGTCTTGTAGACTTTGAGCCAGTCGACTTGGCCATCATCCGGGCTTTGAAGGAACTCGGTTGCCCAAGGCATGTCGAGATGCACCCTGGACTTCCAGAATGAATTCGTAGATGTGGCCTCGGCAGCGTGTTTCGACGCTGAGCGGAATTTGGACAAGCTTTCGAGGTCCAGGTTCGACACTGTTTTTGCTAGGAGCTCTGGTGGGAGGCTGCCGAACTTGTCATCATCCGAGGTGCTTTGTCCATAGTTTGTAGGCCCAGAATCCTTGTCGAGCTTGGAGTCGCGTAGTATTGAGTGAATGGATCCGTCGATATTTGGAATGTCGACGGGTGAGGCCGTCACATATTCCGTCCCTCGACGGGTGACCCAGTACTGGTCGTGGGACTCTGTCACAGGTCCATAGTCATAATCAAGGACACTTGGGGAGTCTTCAGGACAATGGGCCTTCAAAGTCTCGTACAAGACTTGGAGGTCAATTGCCTGGGGAGCTACGATTTTGCCGAGGAGTTCGTAACAGGCTGAGTGGAAGGGAATTGCAAGGGGATGATCAGACTCCCAATCGTACCTTTGGATGCCTCAGCATTTGATAGGAGCGAGTATATGGGGAATTACTTACGCCCGCAATGTTTCCTCACCCAGCTCGACTGCTACTTCATCCTCTGGATCCAAGTCGTAGAAGTTGCTATCATCGTACGTCGCAGTCCCCGTCAGGAAGGTCCTGTCACCGTTAGCCTGGTCATCATCACTCATTTGATGCCACCATCCTACTTATCGGTCGATGAAGAGTTGGGATTCTCGCCGATAATCCTCACGTTTGCTAGCCATTCAAAGCCATTCTCCGCAAGTCGACTTTCATCATAGGTGTATTCCTCTTCCCCGTCCTCGTCAAGAACCAGCTCTCCTGCGAGCACACCGCAAAGAGCACAGAAAACGTCGTCTCCGCCCATTTTCGATAAAGAACAGTGGCAAAGAGATGGAAAGCAAAGTTCACGGTTGAGGGGGTGCGCTTACTTTTAACTCCACCGTGGTACGCGATGGATTCGCGTCCATGAAACGCTATGACGTAGCATCGGGATGGCCATCCAGACCGCTTTCTGGTGGCCGCCTGGATAAATCCGTCGGGAATTTGCTTGATGATGTCGCTGGTGAACTGAGGAGTGCATAGGTCTATCATGGCGCCACCGTTTGGATCCTTTGAGTGCACGACGGCAGTTTAGAGGTACCTTGCCCATCGGTCTTTTGGGGGCTCCTCATTTACACGACTTGTCCAATCAGATTGGAATGGAAGGATTAGTCTCTGAGCTGCCTGATGCACTCGCAAGGATAGACAATGATGCTCCCCACCTCTGGCCTAGCACAAGGGGGCAGTGAACGCCGGTTATCTCTCGTCCAAAGCTCGATTTCAAGTCCCGTGGCAAGGTTCAGCTACACACAAATATTGTATGGTCTACAGGAGTAAAGTCATCATATCCTTAGACGCGTACATGCTGCTACCTAGTAGACTTATGCCCGGGCTTAGGTATAGCCCAGCTCCATTCGTAGTGGTGTCTCTTCTCATACCTAGACACACACAGTGAAGATAGCAACAAAAGACCGCCATAAAGTCCCTGCTATCTCATCCCAAAACCATCAGTCTGGCCACTCAGGAGTTGTCATCGCAACCGAACCCAAGGCGAGACACCAAATGCCCCTCTGCAAGAAATCATTAGCCCTGGACCAAAGTTTTCTCTAAGCAAAACTCACCTGCGTCCCCCCAACCACGGCCTCGTTGGGCAACCTTTTGGATCTCGGGCACCGAAGCAACGAATTGATTCAACAACCCGCAAGTCTCATCGGGAGTCAGCACAGACAGGAGAGGAGCGTTATCCTCTGTGGTGACGCGGGAACGGTGGTCCGAAACCTTTGCAGGAGTCTTTTCAAGCTCGTCAAGATGCTGTGCAAGCTTGCTCGTATCGACTCCAGGCGCGGTCAGCGCGAGGAAACCCTCCAGGTCAACAATTTCGATCTCAGATGGCTGAATATCAGAGCCCCGCCACTTTGCAGGGTCGACTTGAATAGCGGCCTTGGGACACACAAATGCGTACTTGAGTTGTAGGCGTGTCGTCATCGTCAGCTCGTTATCCAGACGTGTACGATCAGTGTGGTTCATAACAGAGACAACGGCCGTCCAGGCATCGGGAGTCAAGTCACGCATTTTGGAATACAAGCCGCGGAAGAGGCTGCTGTAGTATGACTCCTTGGCGATGGCATAAGTCTCGGCGGGGAGTGGACCAATCTCCACTGGGTCATCGTCTCCAAGGGCTGAAGGGCCACATGAGAAGCAGTGGGCGACCACCAGGCCACTTCCATTGTAACTGGGGTAGGGTTCGACTTGACTCGTAAGATATTGCAAAAAACCAACGGCAGCTTTGCTCGGGGTCAAGGCGGCATCTCCAAGGTAGAAATACTCGAACTCTCCCCCGAATGATTGCCTGAACCCACTATCTTTTCCCTTATGGGCCACGAGAAGCTGCACCAATGGATATGCCCCAATAGTTTTGGGATTGTCTCGGTAGGGGCGCCAAATTTTCTGGCGAAGTCCATTAGCATAGAGGCCGGAGAGCGTTAGCTTCTTGATGGCGAAGGGGTGGTTTGACTCGGCGAGAGCCTCGAAGATCTGGTTGCTGATGCGTTCGTCCTTGCGGTCTGGCCGGTCCATGATCTGAAGCGTATCGAGATGCTTCAGAGTTGAGAGAGCCTCAATGAGCTCCACAGGTGAATCGTGAAGCGGTGCTGGGAGGCTGATCCCTGTGACATTTTTCATGGCGTCAGACGCAAGAACAGCCTTGATTGCTTTGGGGGTGAGTTTGACAAAGCGATTCCACTCCAAAAAGCTCTCGCCAGTGTAGGCCAGCTCGAGTAGATGAACTGGAGCGCTTGTTGGGCCGACTTGTTCAGGGTTGCAGACGAGATAGTCCTTGAGCATTCCCTGGAAGGTTGGCAAGTCTCGGATTTCGTTGAGGAGGGAGGGATCGAAATCATCATCGGACGACAGAAGACGATTGAACAGTTTGGCGGCGGCCAGGTCACGAAGGGACTTTGTCGGGCCTCGATTCTGAGCTTCAACGTCAGGTTCCCCCACGGCGCCATCCACCTTCCAGTCGCCCCATGGCCAAGTTTCTAGAAAAAGTCAGTTTCACGCCACAAGGTTGAGGATGTAGTCTCTTCTCCCTAGGCATCAACGTACCCGCAAGTGTTTGAGGCTGAATAAGAGGTGTCTTGTCGAGCGCCTCTATAACTTCATCAAGTTTCGGAGGGCTCTTCTGCGTCCCGCTGATGTACCTCTCCAGGTATTGGCGCCCGGTTAGGGGAGTGTCGGCCTCTGTACCATAGTCATCACCTAGAACACCAATGTAAGCCCAAAATCGTGACACCAAACCGGATTTCAAACCTGATCCAGGTTCTTGGTGCTCGAGGCGACTTACTGAACAGATTCACGAAGCAGTAACGGATATCAGCCAAATCAGTGATATCCAACACAGTGATGCCATCGTTGTTGTCGCCTTGATCATAGCCGGTGTCAAAGGAAAGCTCGTCGATTGACTGAGCCCGTGGGGCTTCAAAGTTGTACGCCGCACCAACAGCGAGACATGTCGTGATGAATGGGAAGGGGCAGGCCGTCTTTTCGTGATCCTTGTACTCCAGGGGCCATGAAGGTGGTGGGCCTTGGTTCTCGAAAAAGCCGACAGCGAGTTCCAGCTCGTGCTTGATGGCGATTTGGTTGCTGGGAGCCGAGAAGATGCGGAGTAGTCGACGGCATGCATGCAACGCCGATGCGCCATACAGCCACTGGTGGTGGATCGCTGCGAGGGAGCGGTAGTACTTGCCCACGCGGGCGATGACAAAGAGCTGGTGTCGTTGACCCATCTTGAGGCCGAAGTCAGGAGTACCAAGGCCGAAGATGCGACAACTGAAAAAGCAGGAAGATCTGATGATATGTATCAGCGACCAACTTCACGGCGCTGTAAAACAATAGCGGACCAGGGTGGTGGTGGTAAACAAAGAGGCCTAGCGTGATGGGAGCCTAACCCCACCCAGTCCACGAGAAGATCTGAAAGCACCACGTGACCACGAGCCACGTGCGACCAGCAGCCAGTTACTTGAGCAGCATGTAGACGCAATTAACACTCACAACAGAAATATGATGTCGTCGAGCAAAAGATTTATCTCGCCATTTTGTTTAACATCCAGAAAAATCTTATTGAGACTTAGACTACGCCCCGCATGTCGACAACATCCCTTTTCCATCACCCGCACCGTATCTACCTGGGGAAAGCTAGCCGCATCATTAGGCCGGCTGACCCAAGGGCAGAAGCCGCCGGAGGATCCACGTTCATTCCCAACGACTGGATTCAGCCTTATCGACCGAGATCAAATGGTTGAGGAGGAAGAGTTGCCCGAGTACGTCGCCGATCGGTTCTACCCGGTTCGTTTGGGTGAGGTTTTTGAAGATCGCTATCAAACCGTTACCAAGCTGGGATTTGGCGCCTCATCAACCATCTGGCTTGCCCGGGACTTGAGGTATGTCAGCTTATTAGGAACAAGCCTGATACCATATTTCTGACCTCTTTAACTCATAGAGACCACCGATATGTCGCCCTTAAGGTGTACGTGCATACGTCTCGCTTTCACCGAGAACTTCCGCTTTACAAAGAGATGACCTCAAAGCTTGCGACTACCGAAAATCCCGGTCAGAGAAACATCCGACAGCTTCTGGGTTCGTTCGAAATCGATGGACCACATGGTCGGCATGTTGCACTCGTCTTCCAGCCTGCTCAGATGAGCTTGCGCGATATGAAGATTGTTTTCCGGAAAGATGGCGGATTTGACGAGAAGCTTGTCAAGGGAGCAATAGAACAGCTGCTGAAGGGTCTTGACTTTCTTCACAATGAAGTGCAAGCCGTTCATACAGGTGTGTTTTGATGCGAGTTTCATTGACTCTTCAAGCTGACACGGTGTAGATGTCCACCCTGGAAACCTGCTCTTGGGTCTCGATGATGACTCACTTCTTCAACCACTAGAAGAACAAGAGTTCAAATCCCCAGTCGCCCGAAAGCAAGTTTCTACTGACAGGACAATCTATCTTTCAAAGCTATTGCGCCCAAAGCCCGGACCTATGCTGCTTTCTGATTTCGGAGAAGCGAGAACTGGCGCGGGGCCCCATGCCGGCGATATAATGCCAATCCAGTACCGAGCTCCTGAGGTAATCATGCTCATGCCCTGGAGCTACCCCGTTGACATCTGGAGTGTCGGACTCACAGTAAGACTCCCTAACTTATACCCTCCCCCCATGTCTCCTAACCAGTTCTCAAAGGCATGGGATCTTCTCAGCCCAAAACGGCTCTTTACAGCGAAGGATGAGGACGGTGATATGTATGACGCGGCCCATCTGGCTGAACTGATTGCAACTCTAGGACCGCCGCCCTTGGAGTTCCTGCGACGGAACCCCAAGAGGGCTGCTGATTTCTGGGATGAGAAGGGTGCGTTTTATCTTGACTGAACTACCATTTTCGGCAATCTAATTTGCTGTGTGTAGGAAATTGGCTGGGCCTGGCACCCATCCCAACGAACCGGTCACTGGAGGAGCTTGAGACACGCCTTGAGGACAGCTCTCTCTTTATTGCTTTCCTCCGAAGAGTACTGACCTGGATCCCCGAGGAGAGACCAACAGCGAAAGAACTGCTCCAAGACCCATGGCTACAGTAATAAGGAGGCCCTGGGATAATCATACTCGACTGAGACTGACCTAATCATGTAAAGTGTAGAAGCTGCATAAAAATACACAAAAAGTCGCTCAACTCCTCCCCTCTTCTTCAACCACGTCATGGATATTGGACATTCTGAATCATAACGAAGTAACAAGCATTCAACTCTATCATACCCAAAGAAATCTTTGCCCGTCAAGTGGACGATAAACTCCATGTTACTTAGCGGCAACCCATTTACCTCTCACCAGCTCTTTCCAGAAATATTCTTCTTGGGGCCTGCAGAATTAAGCCTGGACCAAAAGCTTCCACCCACAGCCGCAGTTCTGTTGGCCGTTAGATCTCTCTCACGATGCTCGGGGCAGTACCGCGGCGCGATCTGCCCCTGAGACTCGTAGAAGAACTTGGACACCTCGAACTCGTGATCAGGACCTGGAGCCACGCACATCCACTTGACCTTGGACGAGTTCAGCTGAGGCCAGCAGGCATCGCACCAATGACAGCCTGGGAACTCTTCAGACTTGTTTGCGCTGGCCACGCGGACGATCTTGCCGCAGAGCTTGTTGGAGCAGCAGACAGTGTTGTCGATGCTGGGCCACCACTCTCTGAACTCGCAGTCGTTGGTCAGGATCTTGTCGGCCGTGCTCTTGAGCTCGAGTTTGCGGCAGATGTCATTACACACGTGCGTCGCAAAGAAGAACTTGAAGCCATCCTTGCCGAGGTTTGTGTCTGCCAGCTGGAATCTCCCGGGGTCGAGCGTGTGGATCGCCGGGTCTGTCAGCACATGGCCAACGCCCTGCAAATCGCACACCAAGAAGCTGCCCCATGAGCGCTCGTAGGTGAAATGTGAGAATGCCTGGGCTGCCTTGTTGAACTCGTCATCTGGATCCTCCTCGTTGACGTAGCTGGAGTTGTTGTTGTACTTGACGTATTCGCCTTCGATGTATGGTTCGAGAGACATGCAGTCAGAGCCAGAGGTTCTCGTCTTTCCTCTTAGGCACGTCGTGACGATAAAGTCGATGGCGTGTTTCTCGCCCGTCAAGTTGTTGAACTCGAGGGCAAATGCCTTGCAGAGTGCTTGACATCGCATGTCTTCAGCCAGGTGTGCAAGCCGCTTGCCGTCTTTCTTGAACGACTTTACCACGTAATTGTTGGTGGATTCACTGGTGCGGGCATAAGCAGTCAGACGCAGAGCGCCTTGGGAAAATGGCCGTTTCCGCTTCTTGACTGTAAGTTCCATAATGCTCAACTTAATGTTGTCATCGTCTGCCATCATGTCATTGAGAGTGCCTGCGCGGTGCACCACCACGTCAGGCGAGAAGCCCTCGAAAACGAGTGTCTCATCAAGCCAACCATCCGTGTCCCATTCGGGCGGGACTTTCTCGAGGGTTTTCTCATCCAGATCATCCTCGTTTTCGTCAATGGCTTCGAGCTGATTGGTCAATGGCACCTTGGTGTCTCCCTTGTTGCTCGGTCGGGAAGCTGAGCCTGACATACGCACAGCCGTGCGAGAAGCTGAAGTGGTGACGCTCTTGACAACAAGATGCCGAAGTGCACTGTAAGTGGTGCCGAGCTCCGCCTCCTGGAACAGCAGAGCACCTTTGGCAGTGCCCCTGGAGCTCGACCCGTTCCGAACACTGCTGCGGATATCGTCGGAAAGCTTCATTGCATCTTTATAGTGCTTGTTGGTCTCAAGTAGCTTGCAGTCGGCAGAAGCCTCGGCGTACTCCTTCAGGAACATGTAGGACATGCGGTCCGTGAAGTTCTTGATGTTCAGCAGAGCGTAATTGATGTTGAGACCAATCACCTGCTTGAGCAAGGGTTTGTAAGTGAGGCCATGTGGCTCACTCCCCGGCGTGAAGTAGTCATCAGACGAGTTAGTGAAGTTGTGGAGCGTGCTGCCGTGCGGAGGCGCATCGGCAATATGGATGATGCATCGGGTCTGATGCTTCCAGGTTGCGTTGATGGCCTGCTGAATGCCCCCGAGAACATCTTCAGGAGTGTCACCTCCGCCGCTGGCAGTGAACATGTCGATGAAAGAGCGCACCGTCTCAATGGAAGTTGTAAAGTCCAAGAACTGGATGTTGGGCTTGTCGGCGTGGTCCTTGTATCCTACCACGGCGATGCGCACTTCGGCCTCGTTGAAGAAGGCCTTTGTGATGTCGTCCATGATCTGCTTGACCTGCTCCTTCGCAGCCTTGATATAATTGAACATGGAGCCGGTGGTGTCCATGAGGAAGAGCAAGTCGGTCGAACACGCGGCTTTGAAGATTCCCTCGTTGGAACGCTTTGGCAACTCGGAGTGTGCAGCCTGTGCCTCCCGTCTGAGCTCGAGGAGTCGGAGCTTGGCGTCGGCGGCAGACGGACCTGATAGACGGGCTTCTCGTCTAAGTCGCTCAGCGACGGCACGCTCTTCTTCGACGCAGCGACGCATCTCGGATGCTCTAGCGCGTTCGCTTTCCATGGCCGCACGGAGCTCATCGCGCTCTATTTCCATCTGGCGAAGTCGCTCGCGGGTGGCCGAGGTGGTACTGGTTGAGGCAGGATTGGACCTGAGCCTCTGGATGTGACTAGCGACAGGGGGCATGCTGCCCGGGATATGGACCCATTCGTCGCCATGACTAGATGATGGCTGGCTGCCACGATCTCTGGAATTGGTGGAGTAAGGGGGTAGATTGGTGGACGTTGACGAGGAGCTACCACGAGAGATGGCAGTACGGAACAACTCGTCGGCCATGGACTCGATCTCGCCAGACGATGCGCTATTGCGCGAAATAGACGCCGGCGGCGAATAGGGCGGAGGAGCAGACATTTTGGAGTGATGATGCAGGGACTGCTATGGAGATGAACGAATGGTAGGAACTGTAAGAATATATAATGAATGGTGATATATACAAAGAGTCGATTTCCAAGAGAGACTTGCAAACTGCCAAACAAGACACCGAAGGCAGTGTTGTTGCAAAGCATGGACTGCGTACTAGATAGATAACGCTCTAGCAAACTGTCGCACCTGGCAATTTTGCCTTGTCGGGCGCACACTACCAAAAGTCTACCTACATGTCTGTCTCACAGAAGCCGGGCAACTTGGCCAAGCAGGTTCCGCGCATAGTTAGGTCTTCCGCACTCCACAACAGCCAATTGCAGGGTAGCGCAATGCAGCTAAGGGGTGATTTCTAATCCTGGAGGTGGTGCAACGACAACACCCTGGCTCTTGCGGGAGCCAACCACGGATACCCGGCAGAGCTGTCAGCCTTGAAAGTGTATCAAGCCCTCACGCCACCGTCTGCCTAATCCAGGCTGAATCCCTGGTGATAAATGTCTCAACTCGGCGTATTGAGCTATCAAAACAGATCGACGGAGCCTCATAAGGGAAATGGACACGTTCTGCCTTTGTGGCCGTTGCACATGATGGACTTTGGCAAGCCACAAAGAACTCGGTCAGCGCTTCCAAGCTAGTTCGACAGCTAGCTTGGCAGTGAAGGAGGCTCTGCAATATCTTGTAAATCCATCGTGGTTCGCCTAGCCTAGTAATGCGGGGGAATTCCAATCCGTCCTGTAGTCGTCTCATCCTTGTCGCCAGGCGCACTACCCACCATGTTGCCCGATTGCTTGGCCGTTTCTCATTGGGACCCTCGGCAGATGCTTCCAGGCCTACATAATTCGCGCCCTCAGCTGAATGCTGCGAGGGGGGGAGGGTATCTCTCTGTTTGGCACTCTTTTCATCCATCAATCTGGCCAAGAGGAGGGGAGTTGAACAAAGACCCGAAAGGGCATCTATCTCCCTTACAGAGCATATCTCTTATATCTCTTCTACATCCTCATTGCAGTCAAAGCAATGGCCGATCATCGCCGCGTCGAGTGGTTTCTCGGCCGAGCGGGCCTTGATCCACCGCCGCGGATCCCGACTCTGGTCGAACCCCCAGCTCAAGATTATCAACCATTCAGCGCAAGCAATCGAGATGCAGCACGATCGTTACTCGTCCAACAACGGACAAAGAACCCCAGCTACAAGCCACCCGAGCAGCAGAAGCGCAATCTTTTCAGGACCAAACACCAAAAAGAGGAAGCCTCAAACCACGGCAACTGGACTTTTACAAAGCATGAAGTTGCCAGAGCCTTTGATGACCTTCTGTCTCAAGCTGCGCTCCCACCTGCTGGTGTTGGACAGGCGCTGCTGCTTTATACGACCTTGACTTCGCTGGACGAGCTATGGGGTCACTTTCACGATACGCAACTTGAGAAGAAGATGAAGAGGAACCGGTTTGGTTCAAGCTCGACGGGTTTCTCATTCTCTGAGCTCACATGGCTGGACAAGGCCACTTCACACGACAATATCGACTATATTCACCTCTTGTGCCAGACTCGGGTATGCCAAGGTGCTCTGGACCGGGCATTTGGCATCGCCTTGTCGAAATCCTCGATCGGCGCTATGAAGCTACTTCTCAGCTTCGGGGCAGTTGCATCTTCTTACCAAGCTTCCATTAGCGAGCATGTCAGACACCACAACCTTGCTCTGCTACAGCTCTTGTTATCCGCTCCAGATGCAATGAACATTACAGCCTGGCTGGAGTGTCTTCAGCAGGAGATTGCGAGGTCACAATCAGGCCGGCCATTCTCTCTCGATACCCTCCTGCTGTGCGTTGGCAACCGCCGTGATCTTGTCAGCGACGACTTGCTCCTTGGGACGCTCGCGTTACAGAACCTGGAGGCCACAGCAGTTGTTCTGGCTTATGCTGGATCCAACGACAAGTTTTTCGGCATACGTCAGCGCGCCTGTGCACTGGCATCTGGCATCCAGGATGACGGACTTCGTCTGGCATTTTTCACACTGCTGGCAGAGTCTGGACTTGTAAGCGACTGTCTGGCTCTTCGTGAGGAACTGGTCAAGAATGTGACGGCGAGTCGATTGCCGCTTGTCAAACTCCTCCTTGGCGCTGGCGTCGTCATCGATGTCCCGCCTCACAACGCACTGAGAACGGCTGTTTCGCAACTAGACTTTGCCATCCTCGAGGTCATCAAACTTGGAACGTTTTCTTCACCAGTCTCGCTTGCACTTAGCTACGTGCCACCTTCAATATCTGAGTCGGACATGATACAGGTCATGAAAATTTTTGGCCCTATGGGAGTAACTGGAGAGTTGCTAGATAGACATCTGGTTCGAGCTGTACGGAATCAGCAGATCCAGCTCGTCGAAGTATTGTTGAATTACGGTGCGTCGGCGGAGTATGAACAAGCCGCTGCTGTGCGAACTGCGTTGACAGCGGTAAATTTTGACATCCTCAGCCTGCTTCTTGGAAACACCTGTTCGCCGCAGAATCTCTCGGCTGCAGTTCCCTGCGCTGTGGCTTTGGCGTCTAGGTCTGATCGACTTCGCGCAATGAGAGCTCTGCTAGAGAAGGGGGTCTTTAGCAAAGAACTGGCCGTGCCTCTGCAGAAACTCGTGTCTGAGGAGGGAGAACTGGATTCGGAGTTGATTCGACTTCTTATTGAGCATCAGGCGCCTGTGGATGTGGTCGACGACGCCGACACCAACCCTGTCTTGGCCGCCACCCGGAGAGGTAATACGGCTGTACTTGAGATGCTCTGCGCTGCAGGACCGCGGCTTGAGACCCTGACCGCTGCTGTTCCCATCGCCCTCTACACCATGGACGCTTGTGGATACGGTGTGGCTTTGTCTATGATCTCGCTACTACTCCAGAAAGGGGCGTCGGGTGAGCCAATCGACAAGACTCTATTATACGCAACATCAAAGGATACCCGACTGGACATTGTCCGTGTTCTGCTGGAGCATGGCGCTGATGCAAACTATGGCGCTGGCAGTTCTTACACCAGCGCAATCGAGGCAGGTAACTTTAGCCTGCTCGAAACGCTGTATGCGGGATGCCCGCCAACTCAGACAAGCCTTCACTTGGCATTTCTCACGGCAATCAACCCAAAACATTACAATCTGGCAACTCTGGAGTTGCTTCTTGGGTCTGAGCATTCTTCTGCTGTTCTCAACCCCCCTCGGGGTATTGTCAATATGCTCCGAGATCACCCTAACTTGGCCGAGATTATTCCCTGTCTTCTTCAACACGGGTTGGACGTCAACATTGAGAATGGCGTGCTGCTCTGTCTTGCCATACGCCTAAAGCAAGCGAAACTTCTGCGTAAAATCCTCAAGTCAAACCCGGCCACAACATCTTTAGCTACTGCCTTCCAGGATGCAATCGCTATTGAGGACAGAGAAGTCCAACTTGAGATGTTCAAGCTTCTCTTGGAGAAAGCCGACCCCGCGGAGATTGGACAGTCGGAATCTCTCCTGCGCGAGACGCAGGCCGCGCTAGGTGGCGATCTAGACGGCCTTCGACTCCTTCTCCGTCACAACGCCTCGGTTGACTTCGATGATGGAAAAGCTCTGCAGGCGGCAGCTGCGTCTGGTTTGCCCACTGTCCTGACCATGCTACTCTCGCGCAAGGTTTCCAAGCCAACACTCGAAAGGGCGTTTGTCGCAGCTAGTTCTGCCTTTTTGCACCCCGATATCAAGTATGGCATCCTGAAAACGCTGATCAATTCTAAAAAGGAAAGTATATCGGAGAGTCTTGTCTCACAAGCACTGGCTGGCTCTATTTCTAGCCATCCGAGTGATTCAAACCTGCCTGAGCTACTTCTATCCTTTGGTGCCAAGGCTGGCCTTGAGACACTTAAGCTAGCGCTGTATTCGTCCCCTTCTATCCTGGTTGAGATGCTATTCGCTAGCAACTCGGACCCTGCAACAGCAAAAGAGATATTCCGGCATGTCGGGAAGACCAGCATGAATGCCGAGAAGCGGCTCTCGGTGTACCAATGCCTTCTGAGAAAAAGCGTCGACAGTGACGAGCTTTCTGAAGCTCTTCTTGACTCTATCAAAGCTCATATTGGAAACCTGGAAATCCCTAAACTGCTTCTCGAGCATGGCGCTACAGTTAGCTACAAGCAAGGCGCCGCCTTCACTGCGGCTTTTGATGCTAGCGAGCTCAGGCTTGTGAGACTGCTGTGCCAACACATCGACAAAGAGACTGCCAACAAGACGGCTAATCTCGCCTTTGACTATGTACGGGAGAACCGGGTTTTCGATGCAGATGTTCGCCTCGAGATTTACAGCTGCTTGCTGGAACTCAACATCGACCAGGAGTCTCTATACGAGGCTCTTGTGAGTGCACTCAGAAGCGCGGACTCGAACGCCTCGATTGTGCGCTTACTCTTGGAACACGGCGCGGATCCAAACAAGGACGAAGCTCGTTGCTTCGTCTTGGCTTGCGAAAAGGGATCGGCCGCCGAGTTCCGAGCTCTGGGCAAGTACGCCGACCTCAAGGTGGTCCTGCCCACGCTTCTGAGTCAGATCAAAGCGGAGTTTAAAATCACTGGGTGGTTTCGCATGCTGTTTGAGGAGCAACCCAAGGGAACAAAGATTGAGCAGGATGACCTGTTGTTTCAGTGCATCCGTAGTTTTCCTAAGGGCACTATGCTTTTGGACTTTTTGCTTGATCACGGTGTTTCTGCTTCAGCCAAGACAGAGTTTCGTCTTCGCAAAAAGTGGGAGCCTGAAGCCTGTACGGCTCTGATTTGGGCCATTGTTTCGCCGCTTGAGATCGACAACAAGGTTATTACTCGTCTATTGGCGAGAGAGAATGCAGGTACGTCGGATGTTACATCATGTTGTCTCGGTTCGTTTTCTAACGGCTTTACAGCACTTCCGATGTATTCCACGCCGCTGACAAACCTGTCTGCAACTTTCCTTTGTTTGCTGGACAAATCTCGAACACCTGTTTTGAAAGCTCTGCTCGAGCTCAAGACGGTTGATATAATGGACGGCACCATTTCTGGATCGAAATTCAGCAAGATAGCTGTTTCAAAGAAGCCCAAGCGGGAGTTTCAGTCTCTCTTCGGGGACGAGGATGAAATTTCTCCTAGAGAGGCTGCCCTCTTCTTGGGTAACCTCGACGCCTTCCGACTCATCAGCAAAAATGATCTCCCTGACGACGGAACACTCCATCTCGCCGCACTACTAGCGTTACCGGATTTCGTCCGGTGGCTTCTTGAAACGCACGATCCGAACTACGGCTCAGAAGACTACGGCTTCATGGTACCCCTAGCCATGACTTGCTTCTCTAAGCCCTTCCCCTGGTGCAGCGTCGCAAACGAAGAATCCCAGTGGGGCACGCGTTTGAAGGAGACGATGAAAATCTTGATTCCAAAGACAAGATCGACCTGGCGCTACCGGCAAAAGCTGGTTCTCCATCTAGCGCTGGAGAACGGACCCGAAGTCACCAAGGCTCTGATCGAGGCGCTAGATGTACGGCATGAGGCGGACAAGGAAAAGACTTATCTGTACACGGACAAGTCGGGGATGCATTACTCACCGTGTGAGTATGTCAAAACTTTCTTGGAGGCTGAGGATAAGGAGAAGGATAAGCTTGTGACGTGCCTTGAAGGGCATGGGTTGAAGTGAGGTTTTGTTATTGTTTTGGTGTTTTGGAGCGAGGTGTTGGTAGATTGACAGGTCAGAATAAAGATATCCAGTTCTTAGTGTTTACTATTCAGAGACTTCTTACAAGACGAAGCCAGTCAGATGAATTCTCCAAGAATTCGTTCAGGAAGAGTGCATTTTGTTCACATGATGAACGATCTCGATTCCATAGGCTCTTATTGATATTGATGACTAGCAATGTTCTCAATTCTCCTTGTGATGTAGATTTCAGCTTCATTGCAGCTTGGTGTTCTTGTTCCATTTAACAGAGGTGCCCCACGCCTCAACTACCCGACTTGAGGCCATCAGAATATGACGGTATCTTTGCTCAGTGTCCTGTCTCCATGTAACCTGTGCCTCCAGACATGCTGTTCAGGACTCTTCACCTGATGGGCTGCCACAGACGAGTAATTTCTCACACGTAAACATGCACGTCGTCTTGATAACGAATTCGAATACCAAATCCTCCGCGAGGATTAGCAGAAACGTCGCCGCCCTTGAACCACAGAATTACTAAGCTGCATACGTCTAGACTTGGGAACATCGCCGTGATTCACCAAGGCCCTACCCCACCCCGCAAGACGACACGGAGCTTACCTAAGTCGTCAGAACAAGATTTCCCGCAATGCACCCTCTCGGCCAAAGCAGACAGTGAAAACACGCCTAGCAATCACACACCGGCATCCAGTCATGGCGGTACGCCTCCACACTTACTCCATCGAATCTGATGGCGGACATCTTCGCGAGGCTTCCGACGACTCAGGCGATGCCTCCTCCTTCATTGACATCATCAACTTCCTTACTTCAAGACTCCCCCAGTCATTGCCATTATTACGGGCACTGCAGCTAGGCCCTAGGAATGGCGACGCTCAACTTATCACCACGCCACTCCCTCCAATATTCCAACGTGATCCCGTAGAGGACGACCCCGAGGACATGGACCCGGCATCTGTTTGGACCATGGCGTACGTCAACCGAGCCAACCACCCGGGGACCGAAATGTGGATCTTTTCATCTCTGGAGATGTGGCCACTTATAGATGGCTATGAAAAGGAGTCGCAAAAGACCTACATGAACCCCTGGCAGCTGTTTTTGCCATTTCCTACCGATGTTTGTCAGCTTGTAACTCACCAACTTCTGGCAATCTTCGCTCAGATTCCCATCAGATCAAGACGTACCGGAGTTCCACTTCTCGAACAGGTTGAGGCTGATCCTTTTAGTCCTTGCATCCGGGCGGGAAATGTGCATACTAGAGTGGCTTCGCTACTTGCACAGACAAAGGTGATACTGAATAGCAGCTCGCCATATGTGAAATACCTGTTCCGAGCTCCGAGCAATGCACCAACAGCACAGAAAGCTATCCCAGGCGAATCGTCAGTTGGTCTACCAGAAGGGCTTGAATGGGACGTCGTTACCCCGTCGGATTACGCCGAGGTGATGAAGCACAACAAGACCATTCGGGGAACGTCGACCCTCGACAATCTGCAAGGTGTTGCAATCAGGCAGGCCGCAACAAGCTCTGCAGACAACACTAAGAGGCTTGCGGCCTTTGCGTTTGCCGGAGAAGATGGATCAGTGAGAACATTGCATGTCGACCCCGAGTTCAGGCGGAAGGGTCTTGCCAAGGCGGCTGTTCAGAGGATACTTGACCTCGGGTTCTGTAACCCTCCAACAGAAGGGCCGTTCGCGCCAGATGAGGAAGTCAGACGACAGTTTGAAGGACCAAGTCCGCTGGCTTTCTGCGGTGTCCTTGAAAACAATGAGAGTAGTATTAGGACATTCAAGGCTGTTGGTGGTGAGTGGAAGTGGGACGTCTTTTGGCTGTGGCTTGATTTAGACGAAGCAAGCAAAGCGTATCTGTCGCTCGAGCGCACTCTTTAGGTACCTATTCCCGAAAGCACTTCATTTTTGCGGCAGACGGGATATGAGGTCTCGTAATTGGATTTGTGTTCAGCGATTTATTCCTTAATGCCTGGACTCGGACACAGTCGACCATCATTCTTGGCTCGCCCCGACTCAGGGACCACTAAGGTAAGAGCAGCAACCTGCCGATGGAGTAAAGAGTTTTGAACACTGTTACTATACTATTCGCGATTGAGGACGTTGGAATTGAGGTGTGAAGATAAACTCGATAAACGCTAGCTCCAAGAGGAACCATCTTTCGGACCCAATCCTAGCGCCTCATGGCGTCGTCGGGCTCGATAAGTGGCTGATAATTCTGGTGACGCCAGGCAACCAGACTAAAAGTTGCCGGAAATTATTGTTTCAGCCATGCTTACCCTTCTCCTCATCTTTCTTTACCAAATGACACTCAAGAGACTTGTCCAGTTTTTCTATCGCCAGGCATCATGGCCGACCTAGCTCCAACCTATGTCAAGACCATTCCAAACGACTACCATGAATATCGGCCTCTGGAGCAATCTCAGGAGCAGATTCGGCTACTCTCGATCCCCAAGACTCCTCCTTCCGACGGGATCCCTCGCTGCAAACTCATCCGCGCATCACTTCTTGAACCTCCGCAATACACGGCATTTTCATACACTTGGGGCGATGTGCAAGATACAACCAAGATCTGGGTGGACTTTGCTGCAGAGCATGATCCAAATGCACCTCAGGATGACACAAACTTCATATCCTTCAACGTCATCAAAAACCTTCGCAATGCACTCGCCTCGTGCAATCAGGCGGCACACCAAGGGCCTTATCTCATCTGGGTTGATATGCTGTGCATCAATCAGGGAGACGTGTCGGAGCGATCTCACCAGGTTCAACTAATGGCCAAAATCTTTCGTGGAGCAGCAAACGTCTTGGTTTGGCTACCACAGGAGTTGGATGACCCGGTGGCCTTCGACAAGGACGATGAGATAGCTGCCAAAATGGCCGATGGACTAGAGCATGAGGATGACCTTGACAAGGCAATCTCCATGGCGTACGCTCGAGCTCGAAAGACGGCTACGTCAAGACCGGCATATACTTATATCGTCGACTGGTTTGTGACAGACCGCAGGGAATTTTCTTGCATCGAAGATGGCAATATCTTCGTCGCTCTGTTTGAAGCGTGGGATGACGTGAGGACGAGTGAAGAAACAATACTAGACTTTGACGAAGTTCAACTGTTGTTCTACATTCTCTTCAGACCGCCGTTTCCATATTTGGGGGAAAGCGAGAAGACGGGCGAGGAGGACGTCGCAGAATCTATGAGCGCAATGGCAATACAGGAGTCTCTCGATGACCCTCAGGAAGACTCTTCTCTGGTCCTCTGGGGATCGATGCCTCAAGATCTTCTCATGAATCAACAAGAGAGCGATCACCAAACAGAGCTATCGGTAGCAATGGAGGCGATATCTCAGCATGATGCTACACTTGCTGACAAGTTCCGAGCTATCCGTGGGTACTGCTGGTGGTTTATGGTCAACATTGTTGACTGGGAGGTTCTTGAAGTATCCTGCCAGCAGTACTACATGAGAAAGATGGCTGTGCTGGGCAATAGCTGGTTCTCCAGGATCTGGGTCTTGCAGGAAGTGGCAAACAACAGCCAGGTGTTTGTCCGGAGAGGGCCAGAGCAGATTGACTGGGACGTTATTGCAAAGATGGCCACCACTTCGCTGTCCATGAAAGACGCAATCTGGAAACTCTGTGCGGCAAAAGAAAGCTTCAGTCAGCGATTAGTCGGCGCGTATTCTCCCAACAAGACGCTGAAAGATGATCCGCGGACCGAGGTGACATGGAGTTTTATTGAACCGGGCCGGGAACACAGAATAGCGTGGTTGGACTTGTTGTCTATGACAGCAGGCTTCCGATGCAGCGACCCCAGGGACAAGGCATTTGCGCTAATGGGAATCAAAGCTGTCCACCTTGACGCCGGCTACGATGAGACTACTTCAACGGTTTATGCCAAGTTCTGCCAAGCCATCATTGACTCGGATCGGGATCTTCGTATCCTTCACTTCCTGCTGCGTCCTGAGGGGGCCACGGTCGGTCAGAAGGCTTCCGACGAGTTTCCCAACTGGATGCCAAATTTGTCCTTGGTTAGCCACTTTCATCTTTCCATGCCGCTGTATCCTGGCAACATGAGGACCGCAAGCGCTTGGTTCGTGCCACTCGATAAGCCCCCATCTCAGCCCCAAGATCCTCCAGAGCATCTTGTCGTTGCAGGCATTGAACTTGGCTCTGTAGCCGGGGTGGTTGGGCCCTTGGAGGGCAGGCACTTACAACTGCGAATCCTGTCGCGGACAGACGAGAGCGAGTGGGGGAACCATTTTGAGCCTTACCTGATGTTGAAGAAGGCGTGGAAGGCGGAATTTGGAAGCGAAAATCGTCAGTCCATTGATGACGTTAGGATCTCTTATGAGAAGTCAGAGGCACCTGATGGCTTAACAAGGACTCATCGGCGAACCCAGCTCATGGACTTGACGATTACCAGATATGTCCTTACCTGGACCATGTATTACATGAACAATACCCCAACGGATGTATCACTCGGACTGGCCAGTCCCTCTCAGAATTCCCTGCTTCAGAACATGCTTCAGGATGTGGTGGACATTGAGGAGCTACAGGATGGGTCAGGGGGGAGAGTATGGAGGGACGTGATGGAAGCTGAACGACATTGCGATGCTTACAATGCCGCCACTCGATCGTACCAGCCCGAGGGCGGCATGATACACAGTCGGTTTAAAAACAGACACTGCGTGTTTTTCACAACTGATGGACGGATTGGGATTTGTCCTCCTGGAACCCGGCTAGGTGACCTCGTCGTCTTTTTATCGGGAGATTGGTCGCCGTACGTGTTGCGCAAGAAGGCAGTCCCAGACTTCCCACCATCTGCAGAGGAGCTACAGTTTGGGACCATGTATGAGGCAATCGGCTGCTGTAGCTTGGAGGGCTACATGTCGTGGGATTGTGAAGCTGGAGAGGTGTCACAGATATTTAAGGAGTGGAGAAGGAAGAAGTATTTCCGGATAGTTTAATGAAGAATTGAATCTAGTTAGGATAAAACTTGGAAGCAATCCAACTTGTGTACTTGTTTATCACGGGTGGCTATCGTCGGCTGTCAAGTGAGGTTGCACAATTGGTGCCATTTGCATCGCTCTTCTTATCTTGCTCTCATGGGTTTCCAATGCCTTTGAGCAAGTTTGGCTGTTGGTTGGAAAAGCAGCCCCTCGCGAATTTGTGGCCAAGTTGATTTATATGAGCATCACGCACGACGAGCAAATCTCTACGGTCGAGACTGTGAGTATACCCCCTGCTGTGTGAACCCTTTACTGATGCGGCAAGTGTCGCGCATACCATGCCGGGCAAAAATACTACGTGGAAGTCGACACTGTCATGGATGGACACACGTCTCTCAAAATCAGCCATGACGTTGCTCAATCACTACAACGAAAAATTGAAGGTAATCAAGTGTTTTTCATCCACTCAGGGTCATGATGCTAACGATAACAGGACTCGCGGATGTTGAGCGCGCCTTCGTGCACGTCGATTACGACTGTGAACACAGCATCTATAAAGAGCACAAACCTCTTTATAAAAGGAAGATATAGATTCCGGCTAAAAGCATCGGCTTCTAGGAACACAAACTTGATGCTATTTATAGAGTGAAGCGGTCATGGCAGGTGTCGGTCAAGGTCCCGGGCTAAGCGTACCGAGCTTGGGAATACGAAGCTTGGCAGCCCACTCCCATTGGGCAGTTTCGGTTATTACTGGGTCGTTTGTTTCATCTTTCTCCGTAGTTTTGCTGAGTCAGGAATCGATTTGGTCGGAAATGAGGAAACCCAGCTCCATCGAGTGCGGCCTCTCCCTCTGAGCTATCACATTGATTTCGACAGTCTCGCTCAGCCAACGGATGCATCGACCAAACTCCAATGCGGCCAACCGTCGCGCTCAGCGCCTTATTGGCGATCGCTAGCCAAGCGGCACATGTCCAGTTTCAAGATTGCCATCCATATGGCGGAATTGACCGACAAAACTCGAGCAGCTCGGAAGTCTCGCCATTTACACCCGAGAGTTTTGGTGCCTCTGTCAACGCCAGCAAAAGTATAATCGAATCGAGATTCGGCCTCATTGCAGTTCGATCAAATGAAGTAGATTGCGATCTCTCTTTGGTTGCTGATATAGTACCAATGTTTACAATCGTTGACTTCAATGGCACCCACGGTTATCCAGGACGAATCGTCAATGCATCGTGCGTCGGGTCTGGAACGGTGGTTTCCAGACTAAAATTGGAGATTGCAGCTACCTTCAATCAGTCCACACTGCTCGACACATATGACACAACGCTCAACTTGGTTGCAGAGGACGGAACGCCCTTGTTGTGTGTCAGGGCCTGGCTAACCCCTGAGGTTCGGCCTTGGATACGACGACTTAGTTTTTGGCTTCCTGTTGCTACCTTTTTCCTCGTTTCCTCGGTTGCCTTTTGGACATTCCGAAAACATGCCCAAGCAGACACCTCTTCGGCTCCGCAGCAAACAAATCACTGTCGTGTGGCCAGAGTTGCCGATATCTTGGCTTACATACAATTCATCTACTTCTCTGGCGGCCTTAGTCTCCATTATCCGGGCTTCTTCCAACCTCTTGTCGGCCCCAGTAGTTGGTCAACATTGATGCTGCCTGCAGGTCCAGTCACGATGAAGTCGCCGTACCCTGGGGTTAAAGACGGCATCTACGAGATAAACGGAACCATGACGGGTGAACCAGGCTTGGAGATTCTGACACAGATAACGGGGTCGCCAGTAAAGCCACAAAGCTGGCTCAACACTTTCGTGCTGACCCTGATCGTCATCTTCCTTCTCTGTGCGTTGGTTCACATCGGCGACATACTTAACCAGAAACACTCAACCAACCCCTTGGAAAACTCTGCGACTCCGCCTCAAAGCTTGGGATCTCGTATGAAGCATCGATCTTGGATCATCACAAGACTCTTCTTGAGTTACTTTCTGCTACCTCTCAGCGCATGGTCAACATATCAGTTTGGGGATGCTGGTCGGCTTGCCGCGCGCAACTCGACTATGGCTGTCCTTGTCTTCGTGCTCTTGCTGTCCTCCATTTGGTGGTGCTGGTCCCACGGCCATGGTTCCACGGATATGGGGCTTTTGGTCCTACATGGGTCTGCTAGTAACGGCGGCCAGCCATCTTTGTCAAATCATGCCCGAAAATCGCATGCGTTGACGATATTCTCGTTGATGCTCCTTCGTGGCATCGTCATTGGCGGCTTACAGAGACACACGGCCGTCCAGATTGGTATACTGTTGGTCTGCGAACTGGTTCACTTGGCATCAATGACTTACTGGGCTGGGCTTTCGTCTCTTGTCTCGCTCCCAGGTATCCTATACGGCTCAAGGCTCGCCATCTTTTTCCTTCACGTGAGCCTTTTCCCTGGGGTAGCCGACCACACCCAAAGAATCTTGCTTGGGTATCTCGTTCTGTCCGGCCACGCGGCTGTCCTACTCGGCGTTTTCCTCGTCCCCACTGCTTTGGATCTGGTTCACTTGGTTCTTGTTGCCTGGAGGAACAAGGCTACAGCCGTGGACGCCGAGAAGGCACATCCTGTAAGTGGATGTTCAAACTTCATGAGACCTTACTGATCGAAAAATTAGGTTTTAGAGGTTTCCCGTTCCATTGAATCGGATCCTTCGTCCAAGGATGTTCCCGGCCTCTTGACTACCCCAGAAGCAGCATCAAGCCACCATGACTTTCTAGTCAACAAGACCCTAGGCCGAGAAAACAAAATCATTTCAGGCGGCTATCCTGATGGCATTGATTTTGCAAACTTTGTGACGTTTTTGAAGGACGTCCAAGGCGAAGAGTTAGACATTGACGTTTTGTCTTTACTATTACCCGCCAACTCATCTCCTAGTCTTGCCGATGTGAACGAAACTGAAATCAAAACTTTACCATCCTTGAAAGTACCAGCAGACACGTTGGTTGAGTACCTACTGTCAAAGGAAAACTCGGCCATCCGGAAAGCTCCCTTGACTTACGATTTGGACCGTCCAATCAACGAGTACTTCATCTGCAGCTCACACAACACATACCTGCTAGGTCGACAAATAATCACCCGATCAAAGCTTGAAGGTTACATTTCAGCGCTGTCTCGGGGATGCCGGTGCGTGGAAGTTGATTGTTGGGACGGGCGCGACGGTCAGCCCATTGTCAAGCATGGTTACAGCTTGACGGCGTCGATCAGCTTTTGCGATGTCATAACTACGATCAAGCAGTATGCTTTTGTCCATTCAGACTTTCCTCTCTGGATCTCGCTCGAGGTCCATTGCAGCCCACCGCAAAAGGCTATTATGGCACAGATAATGAGGGACACCTTCGGGTCCAGCTTGGTTGCGGAGCCTCTTCCCGGATTATCACAATCGCTACCCTCGCCTTCTCAGTTACGGGGAAAGATTTTGATCAAGACAAAGGTCATTCCAGAAGCGGAATTAACCCAGGACAGTCAACAATTGGAGGATGGAACGATGGGTTATCAAACGGACGCTTCCTCGATCTCGAAATCCCAGATGAGCGGCAACTTGGGTTCAGCAGAAGAGATCACTACCAAATCAAATGCTACCTCATCAAAAATCACTGAAAAAGTTTCAACCCAAGAATCTTTGAGTGGACCACTGGAAAAGCTGGCGGTTTACGGGGCGGGAAGAAGACTGCCCCCTCTGAATCAGCTGGACAAGCAGCGAAATTTCATCTACTCAGTCTCCGAAGGTGCCTTCAAATCCCACCTGAAACATCAGAACCATGGAGGTTCATTTGATTTCCTCAACTTACAACACATGATACGAGTTTACCCCGATGCAAGTCGGATAGACTCGTCAAATCTCAGCCCTCTTCAATACTGGCGGCACGGCGTGCAAATGGTGGCGTTGAACTACCAGACGGATGACCTCAGCATGAGACTCAACGAGGCCATGTTTGATGGGGGTACGGATAACTCGGGCTATGTGTTGAAACCTGAGCGGCTTCGTCAACCTCTCGAGCTGGTATCGAACCAGCTTGAGGAGCTGCACTATGCAATTGATGTAATCATGACCCAAGACGTTTGCTGGCCAGCGGGTTCTGCCGGAAAACTTTCAGCGTACGTCGAGATCGAGATTCTAACCGCTGAAGCGGCCAAGAAAGATGCAGCTCGTCAAAAGTGTCGAACAAGAAGCGTCCTTCTTGGGCAGCAGCTTGCCATGTTCAACCAACATCTTGAGTTTGTTGTAAAAACCAGCCATCCTAGCCTGGTCTTTGTGCGATGGGCGCTCAAGTTGTCGCCCGACATCAAAAACTACAGCGCGCATGCCGCGGCTATGGCTTCGGGCATGGCAAAACTTGAAAATCTCAAGAAAGGGTATCGGCTTTTGCCGCTGAAGAGGTCTTTCCAGGAGGAGGAAGGTTGTGGGTATCTGTTTTGTAAATTAGGAAATTCTTTCCGGGACGGAGATGTGTGATATCAGCATGTATTTAAGAATAAGCGATTTGGTGTTTATGGGGATTGGGGAATTAAAAGGACATTCATCTCAGTAGCTACTAAGCACGGTCTATCAAATCCGAACCGATAAGGGCAAAACTATGCCGCAACCTACCAGTAATAAGTACATAAGCCCCTGTGGCCTAAAGGCTAAGGCGTTTGACTTCTACCAACTAAAAGGGTGAATCAAAAGATTGCAAGTTCGATCCTTGCCAGGGGCTTAGTGATCCTCTCACATTTCTTTTTTGTTCAAGCCCCTTAATTTTTTTTTTCCTCACCTCGGGGTTTAATCGGCGAGAACGGAATCAGCGCCAGTCGATTTTTAAATTTCACGTGAGGCTCTTATAGATTCTTTCAATGCGAATGCACGAAACTACGAAATGATCTAATCTGCTACAAGGTCGACACGTTGCGAAACAACAGCGGCAAGAAGACAAGCCAGCTATAAAACTTTAGTTTTGACTAATCTTCTTTTTGCCGTGTCGGATTACAGCCGACGTCGGACCTGCTGAGAATGCTATCCTGGTACTCGCTGTGACAGCCTTCGACCTGACTGTCCTGGCCAACTAGAGCCCTTTGCATATGATCTCGCGACTATGTGACAAAGAAAGCCCATTAGTTAGTAGAAACGATAGTGAGGCAATCTATGCTGGTGTTCACCCTGGGCCAGCAGGAGGAGCACCCGCAATCGCCGTGTCTACATCTGTCTACGTCACATAAAAATGACCGCTATAAAACGACTCTCTGAAAGGTTATTGTGACAGTATTACTAGTTGAAACCCCTGGTCCCAATAAGTGAGAAGCATCCTACTCAAGAAGACACTCACTCAAGTTATATATACCTTAGGGTAGTATCTAATACCGACACTCGAGGTAATGTGCGTAAAGCAATAGTCTTGTTGACTATTTTATTCATCATGATTTCTTTGTTCATCTAGTCTTGTTGACTATTCTTTGCTCATATCTCACTCCAACTCTTCAAATCCCAACCCATACACACCTCTGCTCCAGACACCACGCTTTCTACACTCTAAACTCTACTCGCTTCATATGCATAATTCCACTCCGCTGCGCCATATCATCCTCTACTAATACGCCTTGCTCTCGCATTTTTGTATTTATGCAGCAACCTCAAGCACGCAACGGCCAGCAACCTGACCAGTTGCCAGCTTCTTCACCCACTCGTCGAGGTCCTCTAGCTTGCCCTTCGACAGGATAGGCTGGTTTTGTGTTAGTCCAGACTCGGTCAAGCGGAATCAGATTTCTCTTACGTGAACAAGGCCTCGGGCGGTAAAGTCGAGAGCCTCCTCAACCTCCTTCAAGCTACCAGTGACGCTTCCAACAATGTTCAACCGTCGAAGAACCATGGTCATCGGGGGAGCACCGGCGAGGATGGTAATGTCCTGCGGGAGGCCGACAGCAACGAGTGTGCCGTTGGGACGCAAGAAGTTGGGGGCAGATTCGTAGGCAGCCCGGGTAGCGGCCGTCACGATGACACCGTGGGCGCCGTATTTAGTAATCTTGATAATCTCGGCGGCAATGTCCTGGGTCTCCTTAAAGTCGATAAAGACTTCGGCACCGAGCTTCAAGCACAGCTCACGCTTGTGCTCTCCGCCGTCGATGGCAATCACTCGCATGCCCATGGCCTTGGCGTACTGGACGGCAAAGTGGCCGAGACCACCGCCGGCTCCAGGAAGGACAATCCATTGGCCAGGCTTGACCTGGGATCTGCACTAGTTAGCAACACCCATAATAGTAGATGCTGTAAAAGTGTACTCACCGCTTGCAAGCAGTGTAAGCTGTGACACCTCCGCACATGATAGGACCAGCCTCCTCATCCGACACACCATCAGGCACCTTGGAAGTGTATCGTCCGTCGGCAATGACGTACTCCTGGAAGGTTCCTGGAACTGAGAAGCCGCTATTCTTCTGGTTGGGGCAGTGGACCTCGTCGACACCGTTGAGACAGAACTCGCACTCGCCGCAAGTGCTGGCAATCCACTTCACTCCAGCGCGATCGCCGATCTTCCATCGGTTCTCCATGCCCGCACCTACTGCGACGACGGGGCCTGCGCCCTCATGACCGGCAATACCCTTGGTAACGTCCATCATGCTAAGACCAAAGTCCTTCCACTCGTTGTGCAGCAGAGACTTGTCTGAGCCGCAAAGACCAGTCCAGTTGACCTTGACTAGAATCTGACCGGGGCCAGGCTGAGGTACATCGATGGTCTCGATGGATGTGGTAGAGTCGGGGCCAACGCCCTGACGGATGGCAGCGCGTTGCTGAGCGGGAACCTCAAGAGATGCCATTATGAAATATTGGATGGTATGAGAGTGAAAGATAGGAAGTGGATGCCCAGAGGTGCTTAAAGTTGTGTGATTGATAGAGTCCGACTATCGTGAGGATAGAGTCGAGTTTTATATCTATTCAGAATTCAACCTTCATCATCAGACCATTTTGTCTTTGCTTCATCAAAACGTTCGGACCGTTCCTTTCCTCCGCTTGCCAGCTCTGGGTGAGCAGGGTTACGACAGCAATCCTACCTGAACCGCCACGGACATGACAATTCTGGAGGCCTATGGTGGGTCAACTTTGTCACAACTCGATTCATGCTTGGACCTCGTTGGCGCCAACGACTCTGCTTGGCTATCCTGGACCAACCATCCTGGAAGCGAGCATGCACAGAGGGTGCCCCTCCCTTGATCTACATGTTCGCGTGGGCCGAGGAGTGCACAGCCAGGCAACGCGGGGAAGAGGGGTCAACAACATGATCCGCCTCGTATGCAGAGCCGCAAATCAGGTCGCCTGGTTGACAGAGTATCTATGTTGTGTTAGAACCCTAGGCCTCGACAAGATGCAAGGGACAAGTCCCACCAGGTGGTTGGATAGCAAGAGCCATCACGACATGTTTACGATTAGGAACGCCTTTTCAACGCTGGGAATCAGCACATGCGGAGTCATTGTCGAAAGGATTTGAAGCTATTGATTCAGGTGCACATACGTCGCCGGGATGCGAGATGCGACTCTGCAGGGAAACGGCTTGGCAATCAAAGAATCGCCAACGAAAAGGACAGTCACTGATAGAACACGACTCATGAAACCCCTACGGCCCGCAACGGAGCCGGTCCGCAGCATCCGATCATGCCAGTTTCTAAGGTTAAACCCCAGGACCCCCCAGCAGGCTGTGGGCTCTCGTGGCACGATACGCTCCACAGCAGGCGCTTGTTTCGGGCAAAAGGCAGATGATCTCACGGGGACAAGGGGTCTGGGGTCGACCAACAGTGGTGGATCTGAGGTGGTGTGCGGAGAAAGCTGGGGTCATGGTGTCTTTTCCGGAGTCGTATTTCCGCGACTTGTCCGCTTGTCTCCCACGTGTGGAGAGTTTCATTGAGAAAAGGGGAGGTAAGACGGTTTGACAGCTGCGTCCACGTGGACCATGGACAATCAACAGGTCGGGATGTGAAGTGCTCGGTCCGGGATCAAATCACGCCCCCACCTCCCCCGGAGCCGATGTACCAATTTGATCGGGTGATCTACTCAGGGAGAGGTTCGCATGAGGACAGGGTTGAAATCGCACAGCCATGTCTTGATCCGTGATTAGGCCTGCTAGTGAGGCAATTCGGTGCCCTTGCTGTGTTTGCTTCCTGGTATCTTATGAGCATCTACGTTGCACCGATACCCAACCGCTTCGACCGTTTTTATTATGGATCAGTAGGCAAAAAATGACCTGATAGATTTAAAGACCTTCTCAACGGGGAATTTGACGATATCCACATACACAGGAAGATCGTTTTAGTTATTGGTGGAGTTTGGTTGGAGAAGCTGGGAGAAATTACGCGGCAACGGAAGACTACACCCTGGGTGGTTTTTGTGACGAGAGTAAACCATCACCGAGCAGGTATGTTGACCTCGAGTCTTCGGTCTAGTTCCGTTTCTGAAAGCAGAGACCAAGTAACCCAGACACAGGTTTCGAAGGGCTAGATAAACGTAAACTTCTTGTGTAGGTCTAGGGTGAGGAGCTTAGCACGTACTGGTCAGAGGCTCATGCTTACCTACCTACGTGGGATACGAAGAGCCCTGGGTTGGTATCAAGTGAAGTGAAAATTACTTGCAATAAAATTAAAGGCAAAGACTAGCAATGATCTATAGGCTCTGGCTTATAGACAGAGAAGTCGGGCTGGGACGTCGAAGGGCATGCGGAGATGAATCATGGGATACACGATGATGCTGCAATACTTCAAGTATATACACGTAAGCTAGACGTTATATCTTTAAATTGACTATAATTCTCCGTTGTTAGCAGTGCGGAATACACAAATGACGTCCAATACACGCGCGGGTAGAGGACCAATAAACACAAAGCCATCAAGGTAAGCTTTCGACTACGAAACCTAATCGAGGAGACAGGGTGGTGCCCCAGATCTCAATAGTATTATAACTCGTGCCGCTACCTTCGGACAGATGGTCAGAGGAAACAATAGCAAAAGAACATCGTTTCTTTACACAAATAGGCATTTCATCGGCCCAATACCATACACACTTCAACCTTCTCAAATTAACCCTTCCAGCTTCATCGCCGAAAGAGTGCACCAGATCTCACAATTATTTTTAGTCTCCTATCCTTCCAAGTCTGCAAATAAAACGCCATTGTCGAAATGCCCTAGCTCTGTTGACCATACATCCGTCCCAGAAACTCGCAAACCCTGCTCATCCTCCACGTATCCTCGGATTTTGGGTCCTACTGACTCAATACCTAATGGGTTGTAACTCTCAGCCAAGCCATCAATGTCCAACGGAGAAGGGTCTGTAATAGTAGGACTCTGGGACTGAAGAATCGACTGCATCTCATCGGTTGACGCCGTGGCTTGGTTGGTTGGTTGGACAAATGACCACTCCATCGCGTCCTTGGCCAAGTCAGCCGCCACATACATGTCTGCCAGGGAGTCAATCACCAGCATACACCGGCGATATCCCTCGAGAGCTCTCTTCTTGTCAGCTTGGATGACCCCCCTCACTTCTAAAAGATGGACAGACGCAGCCGACACGACAACACTCAAGCCCAAGGTCGGGAGGAGACCATCAAGACCGTGCTGATGAATATCCCCAGCCATGTCAGATACTCGTATGGCGGCATGTTGCATCCAGATCTTTGAGACTTCCTGGTCAAATAGTGATGAGTCTTGGTCGTGCAAGAGCAACGTGAACCTGGACCGGTGGAGTGCACATATCGAGGCGTAATAAATCATGTGCAGGATAGTGCGGTGAAGAGCAACGGTATTATCGGCCTGGGAAAGAGCATCTTGTGACAAAGGTCGGTATTTGCAGATCTCCGGCAGAGCGTTTTGCCAGGCGACCAGCTCTTCACTGCAGGACACAAACGCGGCCTGGTCATTGGGCCTGGATACCTTGGAAGCTTCTGCGATTTCGTCGCCTGCGTTTTCAACAAAAACAGAATACCGTGACCTTAGGTAGTACTTTAGACGGTGGCATAGGGATGCCTTTGCGATGCACAACCGGGCTAAAGTCCTCCTCTTACTTTTGTCCACGATATAAGAACACATGTCTTGCAATGGCCGGTCGTCATCTAAGAACCCTTCATGTTCAAAATCTGTTTCTTGGAGCATAGCTACGCAAAAGTCCTCGTCTTGGATTCTCGGTGGACGTTTCATGCCTAGTGATACCAGGCGATCGCGCATCAGACACGACCACCACAGCCGTCGATGGAGTCTCTGTACTCGAAGCATAGGTGGAGAGTTAAGGAACGATGGTTCTCGGTGGAGGCCGGCAGAAAAGGCTTGGGAGATTGCGACGTCGATCCAATGCCATGTATTTCTATGTTCTTTCGGAGTCTCGTACCAAAGGGTCATGAGTAGGATTGCTTGGACGAGGGTAACTTGATCAGTCTCGGTGTTGAAGTCGTACAGAACCTGTGCAGGCGTCAGTCAAATCACATACCCCTATATGGCAGAGGTGCAACCCACTCGAACTCGCTGGAAGAACGTCTTGCGTGCCTCTCTTCGAGTCTGGAAACCAGCCATCCTGAGATAATCCATACTGACGTGCGCTGTACCCGCAAATAACACGGCTTGGAACAACAGGAGGCTGATTTGTCCGGAGCTACCGTCTCGGTTGTAGACCGACTGGAGAAACTCTTCAAGGTCCACTACAGGCATGAAAGGATAGACGTATTCGAAGAAAGACCACAGAAGGACATTTTGGAAATCCTCACTTGGCAGCATCAGAGCCCCCTTGGCTTGTAGATATGCAAAATCGTCCGCTTCGATACCGGCTGGCAATTGTTTGATGAAGTCGGGTAGGTCGGTGATGTATGAAGAATTTGTTGAGTTGTGGTAAGAGGGAGATCGAAGACGTGGATGTGCTTGTTCCTGGGACTTTGGCAAGCCGGATCCGAGAGACGTTCCATGGACGCCAGTATAATTGGTCAAAAGGTCCAGCATCTGGGCTATTTGCTGAGGTCAACCAACCGAAAATTGAGCATTCTCGTCGGCCAACTTACTTGAATGCTCCATATCTTCGCCCATCGCCAAGTCCCTCGATTTGCGAAGCTCATCGTACATTGATAGGTTCGTATCCTTGCCAGGGAAACTTTCTTTCGGCTCGTTCATGCGGCTGGGCTTCTCTCCGGGTGGGTTTACTTTGATGCATCTGCCAAAGTCAGAGATCGTGAGCTGGGTATAGAGCTGGCATAGGCGACCTACTGCCCACCACGTCGGCGCACCACAACACATTCAGAGTTATCCCATCTGCAATTCCCACACGGAAACCTCTCTACCACATCGCATCTCACTTTTCGCGCCCGGCAAGCAAGACATGCTCGACGGGCGCGCCGTCTGTTGTTTTTCTGTCGTCCATCGGCCTGCCACGAGGGAGAATCGGGGTTGGACTCGGGGTTGTTGCCTTGCATTTGGGTTGATGTTTCGTCAGACATCGCGACTGATATTAAGAATCCAAAGTTGCCTGTTTTGATAGAATGGTACTCCTATTCATCTTAAACCTCCAACGCTGGTTGCGGACCGGTCGCGGGCGGATGTGGGGCGGGTCCGTCGGTTCAGGGTGCCGGTTGCCGGCAGCGATCGGACCGAGCACCGGCTATCGCACTCATTGCCGAAACGGCGATCACCTTGTTTGAAATGATTGGTCAAATGGACCAATAGTTGATCCGATCCGCTGTTGTGTGGGCCTGTGTACTTATCTCAAGGGCGAATAGCGCCTTGATCTCTTGTTCAACCATCAATCCACACACATTTCGACACTCCTTAGATGGAGAGAGTAGTGACTTAGTCAGCTCAACCCCATTCTAAAGAGCTTCTCAGGAGTCTAACCCAATCAGGCCTCGAATCGGTCGGTCGGGTACCCAGGTGCTTCCTCTGCACGCCTGAGGATGAGGGCTTCCCCGGATTACGGCTCCAGACCGAATGGTCATTGGTCGGCTTGACCACTACAAACTGCAGAGGTTAAGTTTATCTTTATGTGACATTCAGTAATCTCACACAATACTGATTGTCTCGGAATAAACTAAAATTCTCTGTTGCAAGAGATGAGCTATTGCTACCCTACGCTGTGTTGGCGGTGAGGCCGGGCAGAGCTTGACTACTGAGGCGTAGCATGGGCAGCGCTCTAAACATAGAAGCCCTCTCATGAAGGGCATTGTCTCTACTCAGCGGGGAACGTGACGGCTTTCTGAGCAAGAGGGTCGCAGGTGATGTCGCGACAGGGAAGAAGCTGAAATGCAACCACTGCAGTAGTGAAATGAAGCGACGCGCTAGGCAAGTCAATAGTTCGCATGCAAAATCTCGCTTGTCTTGTTGGCTGCGCGCGGCAACGTTGCCTGCATGAGGCGCCATGTCACAATTAAATTGCATCCAATTCATTTGGCCAAAACTGGCAATAAGGACGGAAATGTGACCGCGCATAAGGCACAGCCTGGCACTGATTGGCTGTCTGCCTCGTGTTGGTGCAGGATCAGACATAAAGGTTGCCCGCTTACCTGGGCTGCGTGCATGCTGCGCTGGCCGATACGAACGTTATTGCTTGTTAAGTCTGGGGGTCTCGGGAGTCGGTGTGTTAGAATTGGACTTGGATGCAACAAGAGGTCACTTGATGGGGTTGGATGGCCTCGTGTTAAAGTCGAACCTTCGTTGCCGTCGCTGTTTAAGCATCTTTTCAAGCATCCCGCAACTCAAGCTACCATCGGACCAAACCCCATCTCCGCGCCCGACGGGCCGATTTTTGACCAATCGATCAAGATCCATCCCTGGGGCTAAACCGAGTGTAGATCACCAGCCTTGGGCGCGGGGCAACCTTGATTTCCCCCTGCAAGCCGGTCAGCCCTAGATCCTCCGCCGCCTCTAGAGCCCGAAATGAGACCACCACGCGCCCCCCTAATCTATCTCGGGATACGAGGCGACCTGTCAGATCATTCATCAAAGTATGCATAAAAGGCCGCATCGTCGGCCTTAGATGTAGGCGTCTTGTGTATTGTCAACAGCAGCAACAGACATCCTTCAACCACCATGCACGCCAACGCCCTCATCGTTCTTGCGCTCGCCGCTTTCGCCGCTGCCACTCCCGCCAGCGAGGGTCAAGATCTGGCCCGCCGCTCGAGGGGACAGCTTGAGCTTGACTGCCTCGACAGATCCGTCTTTTGCTGTGACACTCTTGCCGACGAGGACAAGGATACGAACAGCGACGAGCCCGGCGCTGGTTGGTTCCGAAACTGCAATGCTGTCTACAACTTTAAGAGTAAGTTCTCTATTCAGAAACCAACGCCAGCCGCTAACCAACTTTTACTCTAGTCACGGCTTGCAGCCTTAAGAGAGACTGCCCTAATCAGATCCCGGCATGCTGTGACTACAGCGAGGGTGGCGGCGATGTTCCCAACCCCATGCACTGCATCGATTTCAGGACTATGCTGAAGGGTGAGGGTAAGGAGGACTATCTTACCTGCAAGGAGGGTGGATGCAAGCCTTGAGCATGCTCTGCCAGGGTCACGTCGTGTCTATTGAGCCTGGATGGTATATAGGTATATTGCTTTAGCTTCTTGTTATAATATTAGAGCGGCCACCTTGAAACGCGAGATACCAGTATTTTCCATATTTGTCTGTGAAGGCTTATACTGAGGAATATACTAAAAACCAATCGTCACCGCCATCGCACTACGAGAGCCGACCTAGTTTCCTACCTGTTGACAGCGGAACCCGTTGCCTTTGTATCACTATTACTACTACTACTATCTCTTTTATCCTTGCTACCTTGCTTGTCAACTTTCTTTTTGTTGCTCCGCCCGTCGTCCAGCTCGATATCTCTTGCCACGGCCTCTTCTATCCGGCTTTCTTCGGGTTGCGTATCAGTGAAACTCACTGACCTAGATCTCCTTTATCCGGTCAGGTCTTGGGCAGAAAGTTGCATGCCCATTCAAGAGGCCATTGGGCTGTGAGGTTAAGATAGGAGATCTGATGGCACGTCAACCATCTAGCATCGGTGGGTACTCTCGTAGAATCATGCTGTCGCAAGTAAATAGTGCTATCTATTGCAACTTGGTCGATAAGCATTAGAAGGAGCAGTAATCTTGTGAAAGCAATTTCATATCCACCTCCAAACTACCTATAGAAGTGATCCACTCGGAGAGGGCGAACAAGGCGACAACCCCTTAGCACCCTTCACAGTTTACCTTCCTTCTTTACTTATATAACTCAAAACTAACTCGAGTTGCTCTCTATTAGTGAGGACCTGGTAAATGCTAGCTGTGGCGCTAATATAGATGCGACTAGCTGAGATAGGTATACGACTTTGCCCATATCAACTATATCGCGGCGCTATAACCGTGTAGTTTCCCAGCTCGATTTATATAAAATGTTTCAAGGTTGAACAAGGATATCTTGTTGACGACCACTGCTATTATAGATGTTTAAGTGAAGAGTCGGGCATGACATGGAGGCTAAAATGGGATGATCCATATTTCCACAATGTCTCCAGAACGACTTTTATTAGCTCGCGCTTTATGTTGTCCATTCGGGAACTAGCACTTAGAATAGGCCTGAAGGTCATTTGTCTATATTGAAAGTCTTGCTAAGCCTTTGCCAGCTATAGAAAGACAAGATGCATAAGACTAAAAAAATATAGCAAAGGCATGAGAAGGCACCCGTGATATTAAACAACTTGAATAAAGTATATACACGTAAAACCCAAGATTGCCCTCAAGATAATCAGCACTTGTCAGCCGTAACGCAACCGCCAGCCTTGCGAAAATGTTAGCAGTAATCATTGCCTTTTTGAACTTTAACTCACCTCATTCTGAAGAAAGCCTTCGACGCAGAAGCATCCAGGAACGCACAACGTGTTGCAAACCCCTGGGTTGGGCTCGTCACAGGTCGGAGGGCAATCGGAGCCACACTCCAGGTATACCTTATTCGGCTATGACAGTGGGTTAAATACATGTTGCATGTAGTTGGAACTGAATTAAAGATACGTACCTCAAGGCACCTGTCATCCGTCGGGGCGGGAGCGGCTTGAATGCCGGCGATGAAAAGAGCGGCAAGATAGACGGAGAACTTCATTGTAAAGGTATGATGCGGTCGGAATATACACTTGAAATGTCAGGCTGGACTTGGGATTGCGTGTGAAGAATGGCAGCGAGACATGAGAGAACCAGGTGCTTTTATACCTATATCTACCCAACACCACCTACCAGCGTAACTCCGTGGGAAATCCCATTCAACACAGTCGACGGTGCTCGCAAAGACGATCATTTCCACAATGTGCACCGCATCACATCAGCCGCAATACTCGATTCTCGGCAGTCCAATCATCTGCATTTACCAAGAGCCACTGAGAAAGCTCAATATGTGACGATACGAGGTTCCACCCCCAAATCCATCGGCTTCCGGGAACCAATGCCATCGAAGGCGCGTCATTGGGCCAACTCGGGTAGGTAAGCTGACTTGTTGGAGGGAATTCCAAAGTGAATCCAGCTTCATCCTTACAGATCCTTCAAGCCACGTACGTATGTTGTTGGTCTTCGCCGTCTCACGGAGGCTCTTCTTTGATCATGAGCGTCCAAGGGTGGACCTGGATGTCTTCAAGTTAAGCATAAGCCTAATTGGGTTCACCGGAGGGTTCAGTAAGGCTTACCCCCCGCATCTGGAATAGGGGTTGTCTTTCAAAGGAACAGTCTTGGCAGCTGACATGGCTGGTCGGACCGTCGGAGTATTACATCTGACACCGCTTGTCGCCCGCCATACGACTTGTCCATTCAGGCCTCGGGGCCTGGTCCCGCCATCCATAATGACATTTTCATCCCCCGGTTAGTCCATAGGTAAAACGGCCCGAGGCGTGGGATGGTTTCGGCTGCCGAAACCCTGGATAGTCTACAGCCTATTGACGGGAGACATGGCCGTCAAAATGGCGCTGTCACTTAGCCTATTAATCGCGGCAATGGTGACCTGTTCGAGTTGATTCCGTGTTGGTGTGGTATGTGCAGCTAATATAACTAGTAAGTTGCCTAATAGCACAAAAAAACATAGGTTGATCGAATTTATACAGCTGCAATGCTTCGTGTTCAAGAGCCAAGACGCGTGCGCAGCTGAACGCTTACTCTGCGATCTCAGCGCTGATGATGCAACATCCCTATTGCACATCTTGACACCGCCGCACCAACCGCTTCATGCTAGGAAGTACCACTGTCCGACATGGCCCACTGCTCCGTCAAGGCCAGCTTGTCTTAAAAAGAACAAAAAACACCGTGAATCGGCTTGCGAGCTTTTGGGTTGGACGGAAGACCAAGTCAGAGTCCTCTGTGCGCAACTCCGGTCTGAAATTAGACCTTGCCAACATCATCCTTATTCCAGGCAGAGGATTGTGTATGTTCAAAGCCCAGAGCTTTATTTGGTTGAGAATATTCGATCAAAGTCTAGGGTGTTGCTGGAAACATGGATGAGAGATAATAACTATGCAATGTTTCCTTCTACAGCTTCCTGGCCACATCGTCCACCCACTCACAATTTGCATCATACATCGCCATGCGCGAATGCCCCTTTACTATTCTCGGATTCTGACACATCACCTGCCGCCCTCCTTGACTAACCACGATTGGATCCACCATGTTCTTTCCAGTCTTGCCAAACTCAGACGCAATGTTGTAATCACAACGCCACCAACCCACCTTCATGTGTCTGAGCTTGTAGTGCTCCTCCCAGACAAAGTCGCCAGTGCAGTCAGCATTGGACAGGAAGCCCTGGATGATGTCCTTGAAGACTGAGTCGGAGGGGGTCCTGGAATTAGTTGGGTCGAACTTGGATCGATCGAACTGGGTTGAGTGAGGCGAGCAAGTCAGCGTCGTCAGGTTTTTGGCCTGCGACAGTGCTCGGGCTATCTCAGCCTGTCAAGTGCCGTTAGTATATCGATGTGCAGGGAGGCGGGTGGTAACCTACGATGTCTGAATCGTCAGGTGCAAACTCAAGCTCCTGGAGTCGAGGCAGCTTGTTGATAAGGACGGCCACCGTTTGCGCTGACACATATGGGATACCGGTCGCGTCGCCTACCCCTCCGTAGTGCATTTTCAACTTCGTCAAGCCTTTGTGCTTGAGGATAGATTGCTGCAGCCTCCTAGACAGCCCAGGGCTCACATCGAGCTTATCTGTGTACTCGTTGTATTTGACGAGTTCCAGACTAGTCAGTGTGTCGAATGAGGAGATGAAGCGGTATGCACTCTCTAGGTGCAGCTCGGTCTGCATATAGGGCTGCCGGTAGTCATCGCCTGTCATTTGCAGACGCAAACGTCGTAGGTTTATGTCCGTCTGGTGAGCCGAGCCAAACAGGGTCTCGAGATGTTTGAAGAAGCTGTGCTTGCCGCCATGCAGATGCGAGAGGCTGAGTTCTCGTAGCTCGAGAAAGTCGAAAGCCCTGATGAAAGTCGGTATAAGGCCTGAAGAGAACTTCCCTTGGAATTCGATCCCGGATAGTGAGAGCGATTTCAGCGCCGTGAAGTCATGAGCCCGGCTCGACGCGCCCGGGTCTCGAGCCTTAACCTGGTCTTCCCAGTCTCCTAGAAAGTGAGAGCGATACTTGTTCGTCTGGATATCTAGGCTCTGGAGTGTCGACATTGAGTTGAGAAGCATGGATTGCAGAATCCTTTCGTCTGAGGTGACGAGGTCGCCCCAGGATCTGCTCTCCACACATAGGTGCTCGAGATTGCAAATATTAGCGAGTGGGATCATGGCTTCGTCTTTCCATTTGGTCGGGCTTAGACGTAGAGCTCTAAGGTTCTTCTGGAAAGCGAGGCTATGTGACATTGACCTGCGACTGCCGTCAGACTCGGTATAGCTGTAACGAGACGGTCTGCTACCTACTCTGTGAGTTCGGTCGTGTCGACAATCTCTAGGTTGTGCAGGTTCTTAAACACCTCTTCAAGATACCGAAGGATGATGTACTTGTGCTTCTTCCCCGGGTCTATGCGTTGGATGACCACCTGGCGCACATAGTCGGCACAGGCTGGTACTGCGTCCGGGTCGAGGCGGCTCGAGAACCTATCCTGCTGACCCTTGTACTTGCCTTCCTTCTTCAGCTGCTTCTTTTGCGCTATGCTGAGGTGCGGTTCAAGGGCGCGGATGACCTTGGGGATGTGTGCGTGGTAACTGACTGCGACGGCAATGCGTTTGTGAAGAATGGGCATGGTGAATGAGTAGTTTCTTTTGGAAGTGCATGCCAGTTTGAGCATGGTTGATGTGTCTGTGATCTGTTGCTTGTGTGAGCGTAACTGCCGTGACTTGTAGACCGCTTGTGTTCTTACATTATCCAAAACCATTTGCAGGAGTTCTGCTGGTAGGACTGAAAAGGCGTCATCAGGGGATACTGGGTCGATAGCTGAAGGCGGTTTATTGCCATTGCCGTTGCCATTGTCCTTAGTTGTAGTTCTTTTGCCCCGTTTAGCACTCTTGGCGACTTCTTTTTTGGCTGCTGAGGCTTTGCGCTTCCTGCTTCCAGGCGGCTCAACAGGCGCAGGCTTCGGAGGCTCCATGCCATCTCGAGCTTCGAGATTTCGAATTCTAGCGCTCCTTCTTGGTGCTGCCATTGTGTTTGTTTGACGCTTGGTGGTGACGCAGACAGAATTGGTGATGGACTGAAAATGATTTGATGTTAGAAAGGGAGAACACGAGCTGGGCGCGATGTGCTTTAAAATTAGACGGGGAAGGGATCCAAACCCATGTCGCGAAACGCAGACGCTGTCACGTGGATAACGTTGATGTTGAGCGATTGGTGGTTTTCCGAGATGCGGGTGCTTATTTTCTGTTGGTTACTCGTTGCAGCCTGGAGCTGGTCTAGGCTCCAGCTCTAGCTCCTCTCCCCATCTCCTGAGTGATCCGAAATTTCCAAGCAGGTCACGACCAGGGATCAGAGCCAACGAGAAGTCTCATTAATTGCGCTAGATCTTGTTCTAACCCTTTTATAAACTTTTATCCTAAAACTAGGTCCTCGTCCTTCACGCCATCCTTGCCAAAGGGCGTAGAAAACGCTCCCATCCCATCTGCCCTATCCGCGAAAAAGAAGATTCCGATACGCTTCCAACAGTCCTTTCCCTTCTTATTTTTACCTGCAGGCTTTACTACGAGCCCTGCGTATTGCCACGCAGTCTTTCCGCTGTCCGGACCGCGAGAACTTGGCTCTTGGTAAGGGCGTTCTCCCCTAGCACCTATATGATATGCTTCCATCAAGATCAGAATCATGTGGACATCGGCTGGAAGAGGACATCCAGGAGTAATATCTAGGTCGTCGTGCAGGTAAACCATCGCTGCTTTTGGATCCCAGGTAGATTCACCCAGCTCGTAACGCCCAAACGGCAACACGCGCAGACTTTCCTCGTCCCAGCGCAGCTCTGCCGGTATTTTTCGCGTCCGAAGTGTGAGAGTGAGATGTTGAAAGTCGTGGAAGAGAAAATCTTTGTCGGACCAAGGCCAAAATCCCAACTTTGGATGGTCGAACGACACCACCTTGACTCGATATTGCGCGTGCCGCAGTTGTGTGTACATTTCCATAGTGATCTGGAAGCTCACTGTGTCAAAGTCTGAGAGTGGACTAGGAGTCCGGGGAATAGAAAACCATGACCAAGAAGGGATATTTTCTTGCTTCCCCTTCCATTCTTTTCGGCATAATTCCCTCGTCTCGGGCGAGTAGTCAACGGACCATAGCAGCTGCAAGTCCGCAAACTCTTTCCAGATACCAGCGAGATAGGTAAAGTTGGTGTTGTAGTAAATTGCTTTTGCGACACCAGAGAAGGCTATAGCGCGATCCTTCTCAAAAGTGAGGTCCCGTAGCCGATATTCTTGGACCAGGCCATACCACTGGCCATTAAAGGTTTCAAACTGATCAACGCCGTGAAGAATAGTTTCGAAACCAGAAAATATAGTGTAAAAGTCTTGCTTGGTTCGCGAGACATTGACTGGCTGTCCAAAAAGTTCGTCTTGAACTCCCTCGCAGCACTCCCAGAGCAGCCGAGGACCACCATAGTAGATTGTCCGCGGACACAGAATTCGTTCTTGGAATACCCATCCTCGCGATAGCAAAGGCCATAGATAGTCTTGAGTTACGGATGTCCAGCTTGAGCCAATCCATCCAGGCGCATTTTGAACCAAGAGATACTTGGATGGTGTCGTCTCGGGGCTCGCATCTGAAGGCTTGGGCCAGATCTTGCAAGGAAGATTCAGCCGAGGATCGCGAAGGAATCTCTTCTCGCTCTCATCAAGAGGGGGGTAAATGTACGATATGTTGCAGCTCGTCTGTCCATATACCGATGCCATCTTGAGAGATTCCTTCTCCCAGTCCTCCTTGGAGTCTTGTATTATGCACAATGAGTCGATCCATAGGTACTGAAAACCCAGGTACCTGGTTATTCGAATAGCATCCAGATACTTTGCCGGTAGCTCTGACTCAGGTATGTTGGTCTTGAAGTCTTCCACAAGGTGCAGTTTGAGTTGCGGACAAAGCGATGGGTCCTTGCCCCAGCTGTGGCTGAGGGTCAAGTATCGAATATTCTTGAGGGATGATGAGTTGCATTCGAGCCTTACCTTTCCGCTGCTCACATCCAGAAAGCGTGAAGGCAATTCGCCCTTCCGAGCAACGAAGCTGGAAAAGCCACCGCATTTAGTATGCCCATCGAGACATCCGTCTAACCAAGACTTGACCTGTGCCAGCCCATTCTCAGTCTTGGAAGAGATAGGGACAGAGTCCCAGCCTAGGGTGACGCTGTTAAGCTTTGGATCTGTGACGGGAAAGTCAATAGGGCTACCCGCCGGTTCTCGGCTTCAACACGTACAAGACAGCGGCAGTGCATAAATTTCGCTACGGCCACCAACTCTTTTCATCCGATCTTCGTATTCACGTACTGCTGCGATATATAGCACAATAGTTCCGAACTGGCCACTGACCATGATCAGTTTTTGTGTTCTTATAATCGCTTCAATTCTTACATCAAAGGACTTGACAAACTACCCTCTGCTTGCGGTTGTGAATTTAAATCCCTTGCCTCAATCTTGAGGATAATTCGGTCTTGTAGAGGGTAAGAATGCCTTAGACTGCCTTCTCTAGATCTCTCACCCATGCAATAGGTCCAGATCAAGGCGCAGAGATGACAGCCATTCAGATGGCCAGATCTCAGTTCATCGACCGTGCACAGATCCAAAGTCTCAGTAGTCCCAACTCTTATACCGCTACTCTCGGCCATGTTGCGGAAAAGCAGCGACTCGTTTGTAACTTTGGCGCATCTGTTGCAAAGCTGGTGGAGAGGAAGAACGGTGTCTTCAGGTATCAAACGCTCATAGCGATCGCGAGGCTGAAGTGAGCCCATACTATTAGAGGTTTGTTTAATTCACTTACTATACAGCCCTGATTGGTAGTTCATTAGAGGGTACCCCGTAGTGGCCATAGATTGTTAATCAGAGAAGATTGGGTTCAAGGGTCGGGTTTACTTGCGCCACCTTACGGCGCCACTTCGGATTGTTATTTATCCGGACCGTTCTGTTGATAAACCCCTCAATGCCAGCTTGGCCCGACACTTTAGGTATAAAGCAGCGCCTTGAGCGATTCTGCGGAGATTACAGAGCGATTCTGCCCCAGCGAGGAAGACCCACCTGCTCATCACTAGCGAGGTTTCATTTAGGTCTGACTCTCTTCCTTGGCGAGCTATCCTAGGACGGATACGAGTGGTCTGTGTGTGGATTGTGACTCAGTTGCGGCGTTTACCCTATTGAGAAATCGCCGAGGCCAGCGTAATGCACGCAGAAATCACATTCAGCCCAATGCATACAAGTGGCGTGATATTAATTTCCTCACTATAACGGTTACTCAAAAGCTATTGGTATATCCCAGCCCTCGGTATCTTGCGCGCTAAAGTTCTTGGTCTCATGTAATTACAATGTAGATAAACTAAAGAAGTTGAACCCTTGTTAAGCGACAACAATCGTGGAGACGCCTCCCTTCAGGTACAGGCCAGGCATTGGTTGCCAATGTTCGAGAATGGTTCCGTTGGTGTTTTGAAATATATTACTGTCGATATTCTGTGAGATGTTTAGATCAAAATTTGAGGCCCTAAAATCGAGGTCACAGCTGGTTTAAATGATATCTGGTACGAATCTATACGATTCTTGCATATGATCCGTCACCACTTTTACTGAGACTAGCTTAATTATCGCTCAGGTGAGAGCAGGCATCTAAGGGGAAATAGCCCTACTACTAAGGGCCAGGGGATAGGGAGGGTCCTTTATATACCCTGAAACTATACCCTAACCCCCGCTTAGTAACCACTGATAACTTGCTCTTCTACAAATCAACGCGATATTTAATCCCTTCGACGGTGGTTGAAATTGCAATAATACATTCAGTCTAAATCGAGTCGATTGAGCGGTGAGCAGTATGCCCAATAACAAAAAATGCACTTCTGCCTGCCCGCCAAGCCACCTTAGCTCCTTACTGAGGCCACTAATCACAACAGCCAGCAGATATTGAGAGTGGGCCGATGCAAAGCTGAATCAAATCACAGCAGGGTTCTAAGGATTGTAACGGGCATCGCCACAGCATCGCCACCACCGAGTTAGTAGCAAAGGACCGTAGAAGTCAAGACATTATTCTGCACTACATACACTATAAAAAACCTATTCTATTTCTTGTTTATCACGAGGCAAAAGAGTCCAAGCGTCCTCGCCTTTTGTTAAGTATTTGTCAGGATGAGGCTTATCGAAGCTCGAACACTCAACCAGAAGCAGTGCATCTCCTTTGCGGAGTTTTACGGCGACGTACCGAAATACGCTATTCTTTCACATACCTGGGATGGGATCCAAGAGGTAAACTTTCAAGACTGTAATTCTGTGTCCTCCAAGTCAAAGACAGGGTACGATAAGATTCGCAAGACTTGTGAGCTAGCTTTAAAGGATGACATCGAATACGTATGGGTTGATACCTGTTGCATCGATAAATCTAGCAGTGCTGAATTAACAGAAGCCATCAACTCTATGTTTCTGTGGTATCAACAAGCAAGTGTCTGCTATGTATACCTAGCAGACAAAGTCGAAACATCGTCATTGGAAGATTGCCGATGGTTCTATCGCGGATGGACATTGCAAGAGCTGATAGCGCCAAAGTCTATGAAGTTTTTTAACTATTCATGGACTTATATTGGTAGCAAAGATAGCCTTATGTGTCGTCTCTCCACAATTACATCAATCGATGCCGACATCCTGAGCCACGAGGCTCCGCTTTCTTCTGCGTGCATCGCGAAACGGCTGTCTTGGGCTGCGGGTCGGAAGACCACTCGGGTGGAAGATATGGCCTATTGCTTACTCGGGATATGCAATATCAAACTGCCAATGCTCTACGGAGAAGGTCAAGCAGCATTCTACCGCCTCCAAGAAGAGATTATTAGGTCGACATATGATTTGAGCCTTCTTGCTTGGACGCCGCCGGATGCCATGGGTGAGGAATTTTGTGGTTTCTTGGCTGAGTCAGTCAATGATTTTGCTTCCTGCTCAGAGATGTACTCCGTCACAAATTCCCTCTTGGACGAAGGCGAAATGAGCATCTCGAATAAAGGCCTCAGACTCAGGACACCAGAATACATTCTGGAATATTCGGGTATACGCTACCGGTACGCCCTGAAGCTGAATTGCATGCTTCCCGGTTTCGCCGAGGACTTTTTAACAATACCCATGCGCAAGATTGGACCCAACACCTTCATAAGAGCTCGAAGTCTTGGGAAACGAAATGGCAACAACGAAGTCGAAGAGCTCGCTCTTTTTCGCCTTGAGCCCGTGTTTTTTGGCGAGAACGAACTCCACACTATCACTCTTCTCACTACGTTGCCCAGTCTAACTGTACAACCACCATTCACTCGGGCGAGGAGTTCCGATATTGTCTCATCCAGTCGCTTCACGCTGGTTCAGATAGAGTTTCCACCAGGGATACCCCAAATCCGCACCGATGAGACCCCTATCAAGTTTTGGGATGTGGAAGATTGTGTGTTCTTCGGATCCCACAGCTCATTCCAAAATTGGGGAGCGGTTGCCCTCGACAACAGTGCGTTATTTGTTTGCTTCTGGCATAAGCAGGGAAATGGTTGGATGTTTCGAGGAACGCTTTTGGGCTTAGACAGCGAGGGGGTAGACGACTTGTGGAAGCAACTCTTCCTCTTTGCGGAGGAGTTCGGTTACCAGCAACCGACTATCAGAAATCTCCTAGAGGACGTTCAGCAAAAAAAGGTGTCTTCTATTCGAATCAATTCCGAGAGCCAACCGTCCAGAATTTCATTCGGGGCTAGGCGCGCAGACGATCGAAACTTATGCAGCGGTCCGCGGTGGAAAGTTGTATTCAAACAAGACCTTCTAAACTAGACCCAACTCTCCAGGGTTTCGATATTAGCTTTAACATATTATAGGAGCTAGATTGAAATAAGAACTGATCACCATAGGGCTCAAGGTTTATCTAGGCGTTTTTTTGTCAACCTTTTCTATCTAAGAACTGTTTGGCTAGCTTATTTTTAGACTATAGGTCCATATTTCTTCTTGCCTCACCCTGAGCTCACCCCGAGCCCAGGTTAAAATAGTACAAACTCAGGATCGTAGGCGAGAAGGTAAATAAAGGGCGGTCTCGATTCGTGGCAGAGTTAGGTTGGTATCAGAGGACCTACATGGAGCAGCTGCCTCTACCTGATAGGCCGATGATATCTGTCTTGATATTATGACTGCAGTCAGGATAATATTACATCTCCCCGTATCACTCCTAAGTAGAGGAAAGAGACTAGTCAAATAGATTAAAGTATTACATAGCCGTATTGGTATCTGACTGGAGACAGCCCCTGTCCCATCAGCAGCGTCACAGTGGTGGAATATGAGCCCACTACAAAACGAACTGATTCTCGCAGTTATGTTGAACATAAGGAGGAGGAGTGGTAGAGCCAGCAATACTGTCTACAGTAGAGTCGGATTCTGTTGGCAGGGTGCGCTCTTACAGGGGGCACAAAAATGGGCTTGGTCTTAGAACTGGAGCGCAGTCGGGATCTGTGAACCTTAAAGCGGGCTCTCGCACTTCGCTCAGCTCCTTGCTCAGCCCTCGCTCAGCGGCAGCTTAGCCTAAAGCGGTAGGAACTCGGCTCTGGGAATGGAAATGGAAATGGATTTCGGTGTGCTTGAGTTTCGTCTCCGAGTTAGTCGGTATATTTCGTGGAGTGAAAGGAGGTGTAAATACACGTATAAACGACATGAGATAGTCATTGTCCGGCATGGTTGATTTATCGTGCTTATATTGAGTGCTGTGCAAATAGGCCGCTCAGATAGTGTCCCTACCGGTAAGCACGTCCGTGGAGAGTGCTTTCTTATAGACTTTTGATTCCCTTGAGACTATTTATGAGCTCAGCGGTGGTGTCTATGGCACTGTTGCCTCCTTGGCCACCAATGGGGTTTGGCCTGAACAAGATGTTAGTCCTTGTCCTGAGCATAACATTACCAAGAGAGAACTAGCTTTTTACCTTGTGCATGCAGTCTCTAACTAGTAAAATAATCTTAAAAAACTACTTTTTGAGAACATAGGTACTTATGAAGAGTTATGTGAGTTGGTTGACATTAGGTGTTTGCTAATAACGTGGCTAAATTTAACTTTGTTGGTGATAGAAAGACTGAAATTTTGATTGATTTGGTTTCATCTTCCTGAAGATTATGAAGTGGAGCTCAAATGCCTATTTGTGGAAAGATGTTGTGTTCTTTTGCCAAAGTGCTTCCTCTGATCCATCTGATCAAGGGTGGCAGGGTTATGATACCAATGTAACCTACCTAGCTACTTTTACGGCCTTTTTCGCTTGCAGGATCAACTTCGGCTCACATGTTTGTCAGCCCCCTCATCAACCCATATTAGCCCGCATCAGCTCTGCTTACCACTTGAAAACACTAATAACTCCCCTCACTAAGTTGACTAGCCGCTCTTTTCGAACATTTACTCGATAAGATGCTCCGAAACCGTGGACATATCGAGGCGCTTAAACAGTTCTACGCTGCACCAGATGAGAGCCAGAGCCTCAGCCAGCGCCTGTGTACAGCCTGCACAGAGCGAATTTTCAATACCGAGCTATACCAACGCCTTTGCCACACCCTCTCGAAGGGTGAAGACACGTTCCATGAGCTTCATACACTTAAGTCGTCGGACATTTACTCCGGCGCCAAAATGCAAGGATGCCAATTCTGCCGCATGATAGGCGATGCGGTACTCACATCGGCGGAACACGCCGCCAACTGGGGCCCGTCTGGCTCGGACGCAACACGTTATCGTCGTTTAGAGCAGGACGAAGTGAGCCTGTTGAATGCTGGTTCAAGAGTCGACTTCAGAAGACCGTACAAATCAAGAAAAAGGCTGGTCATGTATGGAGGCGATGTGTCAAGCTCAGATGACAGCGATGATATGAACTTTCGGGACAAGTTACTCGATCTGAAGTGGTCAACTGGAAACTGTTTAAAAAAGTTCAAGAACAAACTCAGACAGAGAGATCCGACACAAGACCAGCTCGATGGATCAAGTCAATATTCCATGCAGACTCCAGAGTGGGCTGATGATCGTGGGAGCTATGATCATGAACCGGGAAGTCCAGTGGGAGAATTTGGAGACGACCGACGGGGCTCAGATATCAGCGCAAACATGGATATTCAGCATGAAGATGAGATTTCAGGTTACCAATCACCTATATATTCCGATGATGGTTCTTCTGGAGAACCCGTGGAGCCCTACACGTTTGAGGCGCTGAACTGCGCTGCAGACGTTTACTTGAGGTTTCAGTTCACCAAATCGGCATATTCACCTGGGTTCGAACTCCTGGAGATTACTATTCAAGCCCAGCCAACGGATGACACTACACCTGCTCTCTATATTGACGGTGAAGACGCTGTATTGACGTTGGAATTGATGTCTCCAAGCAACGAAACCGATGTTCCTTTCATCCGGGAATGGAAGACACTCTCAGCGAAGGATCCTGACTGGGCCTCGCATGTTTCAGAGTGGATGCAAGAATGCACTGATCATCACGCCTGTTATGTTCAAGACAAATTCCGTCCCACCCGCCTCGTCGACGTGGGAACGTCTACTCAAGGCCCTCGAGTTGTCATCTCAAACAAGAAAACAGTCCCGTACGTGGCTCTTAGCTACTCTTGGGGAACTGCACAAGACTACACCTTGACAACCGACACACTCGATGATAAGCTCCAAGGCCTCGAAGCCAGCAGAATTGCCCCGACCATCTCTGATGCATTCAAGGTGACTCAAGATCTCGGCTTTCACTACATATGGATTGACGCCTTGTGTATCTTGCAAGATTCAGACGCGGATAAGCAGCGAGAGCTCCCCACGATGGGGAAAATCTACGAACAAGCTGCGTTGACCATATCTGCCGCATGCAGTTCTTCTGTTCAGGCTGGGTTTTTGAGGGCCTCAGAGCCTCCATCCTTTACTGGCCAGAACATCTCTATACATATTCCTACGGGTGAGGCGGCAGATTCCAAAAGCGTTGCTCTCGAGTTGGGCTTTCGTTTACTTCCTGATAATTCTGATTATCGTCGTGCCGCCGACGAACCTCTCGATACGCGTGGCTGGACGCTGCAGGAATGGCACCTCTCATCTCGCTGCCTCAAGTTCTCCCGCTTCGGGATTCAATGGCAATGCGGCAAAGGATCCGTCAACCCAGCCAATCTTGCAGGAACCGAACGCCAGGCTCCTTGGGTGATTCATGAGGGGGCGAAGCAACATTGGACAGCCAGAGGGCGAAAGAAGCAGCAGTTAAGACTCAAAAGATACGAGATGGCATTCAGCTGGTCGGTTCTGCGCCGCGAGTATTGTCAGCGAGCATTGACAAACCCCAAAGACAAACTCCCTGCAATATCTGGCTTAGCTGCAGAGGTTGCACAGGCGCGAAATGGCAAGAAATGGGGACGCTACCTTGCCGGACTGTGGGAGAACAAGCTGGATGATGAGTTGTGTTGGTATTGCATCTACCAAACAGAGCCAGTTTCGCTGCCTTCTAATGCAGCTGTTCTCCTGAGAGCCAGATCGCAGGAGGATGAAGAGAAAGAGACCGGCAGCAGCGTGTATGTGGCTCCATCATGGAGTTGGGCGAGCGTGCAGTACGACAAAGTTCTCATCTGGGGCGACGAAACAGGGCAGCCAAAGTATCACTACGAGATACTCGATTGCAATGTTGAGCTTGCGACCGATTTCGAGTTTGGTCCGGTCAAATCTGGCTATTTGAAGATCAAGGGTCGCATGCTAGATGTTGACTGGAGTATGGATGATCCAGATACGTCAACAGGACTTGGCGGGGGGCTCGTGCTTTGGGAGAAAGGGGAGATACAGAGAGATCCCACGAGGAAGCTGGCCACGGCGTACATGGACTTCCCCATGAGAAGTTTTACACAGCCCGAGCAGACAAGAGGGCTGCATCCAGAAGCGCAACTACGTTGCCTGGTGCTGACCAGGGACAGAGCGAATCTGGGTGAGCGAGGAAACCCTGATGATATAATAGGAGGCTACGGCTTGATTCTGCTTCCCTGGGGAGAAAAAGGACAGTATAGGCGTGTGGGCCTTGCTTGGTTGCACGAAGGTGATCCTTGGCTCTGGGATAATACGGTGGAGGAAGAAGTGAACATAGTCTAAAAGTTGTCATAAGACGTGCAGATCCCAAAAGAGCCTTCCTCAGATCGACATTGATCTTTGGGTTGATGTTCTCAATAGCCACCCATGAAGATCCCCCCCAGCCGTAGAACAAACATCTCCATCAAGTGGAACATCATAATCATCATCATCTAGGTTATCAATCCACTCGTGCTCGCGGATTGCTCTCTCTGCAACGGGAAACCCGTCTTCACCGCGAAGCCAAGTGAAGATGTTCCGGGTCACCACTTCAGAGTTTTCGTCTTCGGAATCGATGTCATAATCCCCAAGGCTGTTGTCGTTAACATCCGGCAGCTGCCCGTTCTTCGGGCGAAGGACCATTGCCGGGCCACCATCCCGACCTTGCTCTACCTTCTTCCCGCCTTGGCAGGTCCAGGTAAAGCACACATACCTCAGGCTATGATCTTTCTCGCAGAGCGCATGCTCATGAACATCAAGAGTAGTATCATCCAGCGCTGTAGAACCGAACGGCGCAAATGGGAAGAGCGGCGGAGTGGTGTAGTCTATATCGTGGGCAAGGTAAAGTAGTCGGCACTCATCAGCCCGGGAAATCTCGCGTGCCTCCGGCATTGATAAAGGCGGGGCTTGGATGAAGGACATGAATGTCTCAGTCCAGGCAGCTGCGCTAAGATCGATGGGCCACCAAGCTCCCCGAGCTTCTCGAAGGCGCCGAGGATGAGCTCCGGTTATAAACGCACCAGTCCAGAGAAAGCCAAGCTCTGGGTCACGTTTCATTAGAGTCTGTAAGAGAATGTGCGGATCCTTGACTGCATCTAGAAAGTCAAATGTCCCCTGCAGCCAGATCCCACAGATATTGCTTGTTATATCAGGCTCGAAGAAAATGCTACCAAGAAGCGCCTTTACTCCTCTCGGGTTGCAGCTAAGGGTTAGAAGCCGGTCCAATTGGCAGCGGCCCTCGAACATAAATGGGGATACTGAATGGTTCTTCTTTCCGGGGTTTGCATCTTGGGGTAGCCTGGGAATGGGCAGCTCGATTTGTCGGTTGTCGTACTTGGCTAACGGGACTAGAAGGGCGGCGGCGAGAGCTGCCTGGCTCTGATCGTGAATATTGTGAAGATTGCAATAATCAGATAAATAGCGGCGTGCAGTAGTTGAAGAAGGTAGAATGTGCTTGGACACTGGCTTCGAGTTCTTGACTTTTGCCGAGATGACAAAGGACTGTTCTGATGCGAGCTTCGTCGACCACGGAGAATAAAGAAGTGCCCCCTTGGCACCGCGAATTGTCGCACCCCAACCCCCTTGCAAGGACAGAAGTGTATTCCACCATTCGACGGCGTTTTCATCGACATCTCCCAGATTTACCATGACAGAGGCGTCGCCGTTTTCCTTCATTCCGGGTCCATCAGTAGCACCCTGGTCTGTTTGGAGACTGCTAAATTGAGATACGCACGCTCCGGGAATGAGCTCTGCCCATCGTGCTGACAGTATATAGGCCCACGCTAGCATAAGGATGGGGATATGATTGCCTTCTATGCCAAATATGTCTGGTAAGGTTATCAATGACCTCCGGACATCCGAAGTCAAAACGATCCGGGTCGGTTGATGCCAACCTAGGTGGAAAATAACTTCATCTTGAAAAGATGGCAGATGGCGTGAGTCCTGACTTGCAGCCCATGTGGTCCTTCCTCTGACCAGGACAGCATTTCCGAATGAATCCTGGATGTCAAGGTCCTCTGGGAAATGAGGGTGGTTGGGGAATGCTGTTTGCAACCGGGATAAACAGTCCCATAGGAGTTCGGCATCTTTAGACGCCGTTTCGCAGAGGGCAGACCATGTTTGGTATGCCCTGCCGTACATGGCACGGATAGCTTGCTCGTCAGGGCGAATTGCATCCTTCATGATTGGGATGATTGTAGGTTGTTAAGATAGCGCTGGGACCACGGGAATGTCTCAAAAGAACAACATGGGTATTTCTCGGGACAATATCTCCAGTGAATATTAGATAAGCATCCTCTTAGGATATAATTCAGCTGTCCCAACGGAGTTCACTTTGCATTACTACACCCTGATCTATTATCGACTTAAGGCTGTGAAGACGCTGAGCAAATTATCAACGTTAGAGACGGGCCAGGGACGAAATATATATCAGTACGCCGAGAAATCAAATTATATTAAATCCACCGCCCACCCGGCAATGTTCATCCAGTCCTGTTCTGTAGTGAAGTTGTTAAAGCGCTGCAGTCCCTCACCTGCCAGCAACCCATTCCAGTCCGGGGGACTTTCCGGGACCATGACTTGTTCACCCTGAAGATGCTGCGTGACCAGGGTCTCGTATTCCCGATGAAGTTCCTCAAACACGTTATGCACAGCTTCCGCATTCGGCCAATATTGTGCCAGGATCATTGCCACCCTGAGGAGTCGTGCTAACCGCTCCAGAACATTGATGGCAACCAGGAAGGTCTGCGATATCACAGCTGTCCGGATCTCGCCTGCAAATTGGATACCGGCGGCTGTTACGGCGCTGACGGCGGTGAAGTGACATTGGCGCAGCTCATCGCGAGCACTCAACTGTTCCAGAGACGTGACAATGGCTTGCGCAGCAGCAGAACAGATGGACTGGCTGCTCGACTCATACAGGTTCCGGTGAAGATGTAACAGAAGAAGATTGTAGTGCATCCGGAGATGACATGTCCAAGAATCGTCATCGTCTGCAACAGACGAAATGCCTGAATGCAGGGACCAGAGTCCGAGGCGGGCATCTATCGAATTAAGGTCTATGGGGCGGTCTCTTGAGGGCGCGTTCAGTGCAATTACATCGAGACCGATATAAGCGAGCTCGACCAGGTGATTAAGAAAATCAGGGCGGATCTCTGGAGGATTTGTAGAAACGGATGTTGTGCCAGGCGTATCGGTGATGTCCTCGTTGCAGAGAGGTTGTTGGTCGATATCTTCGGCTCGAACTGCACATGGCCTTCCAGTCTCGAGTGATGAAAAGACCTCGCATACAAACACTGACCACCAGCACCGACGATATTGTGCCATCTCGATTGCTGGGAGTTGGGAGCTCCGCCGGTGAGCACCAAGACCACAGGCAATTCGCACTGCGGTGCCGGACCAATACCACGGTCCACCGGCGACAGTGTCTCCATCTCCGACGTGCCAAGTGAACAGGGCGGCGGCTTGTAAAAGATGTATTCTGTCTGTTTCATGGCGCATGTGGTAGAGCATACTGGCCCGTCGGAATAGGATGTTCTTGACTGCGTGGCGGTCATTGGCAACAAGAGGATGTGAGCATGCATGTGCACCAGCCATGAGGACAGCCTGAAAAAGTAGCAACGGCGGAGGCTTGTCGGGCGTGCGATAACTGGCGATAAACTCGGGCATGGAGACTATAGGTTGAAATGGGTGAATGTGTTCAAAGTAGGCCAGCACGAGAGCATCGCGGACTTCTTGGGCCGGAAATGATGACACCTCGGTTGCCAGATCTTGGGTGGTTCCCCATATGTCGGGTGAGGGTTTCCATGATCTTAATTGTCGGATGGGAGGATAGGGATAGTGTAACGGCTTTCCGCCTATCTTTTCACTCGAAGAGCTTCCATCTTGTGGAGGTCCCTCAAGTGATCTATGTGTGCCAGGTGCAGTAGCCGCTGATAATGGCCGAGGTGCGTCCCTAATGACGGAGGAATATGGCTGCCGGAACGAACGATGCAAGTCGACTAGGTGAACGAGGTTGGAGACAGCTGTGCCTACGTATGCAATCCGGAAGCTCTTGGTAGAGGCAAAGACAGCCCAAGCCGCAGCGCCTATACCATGCCTGAAGAACCGGGCAAGACCTTCACGTGCAAGCTGCTCCTGGCCGTTGGGATTGGGTGCCTCGTCTTGAGAGGTTTTCTCTTGATGCGTCGATGATGAAGGTCCGGGTCCGAGAAGCGAGAGCTGGTTGTCCGGGCGGTCGCCGGTTCCGAGGTCCGGCTCCGGGGGAGATGCCCTGGGTGATGGACTGGGTACGTCGCGTTCCTGAGTACGTCTCGGGGCAGTTGAACTGCGACGCGGCGTTGCCCATTTTGCCGTTGAACTAGCTTTTGTCAGCTAGGTTATTTAATGGTGTTGTTGCGACTCCCTCTAGAGGGTGCTAGTTGAGAAAAGACTTACCGGCATTCCAGACCCGACTTTTCGCACACGGAACAGGGCCCCGACGGTCGCACAACAATGTCACAGCGGACCTTGCGTCGCCGACAGAGATCACATGCCTTGCGCTGCTGGCGTCGCCGAGGCTGCTGTGTTTCTTGCTGCTTGCGAGATTCCATGCTGTGAGTGGATGAGGAAGAATCGGAACCGGTGGCTTTGTTGAGGGGAAATGGTCACTATGGGGCTTTCGGTTCCCGGAAGCGGCGAGAGCCGACGGACGGGCTGGGGAGGCCGGAGATAACCTGGATATAATGCTTCAACTCGCAATGGAGGTTATGAGGATAATTGAGCATTCTATTTATACCTCTACCAAGTTACTGGAATGCGTCTATAGAAACTAGGAGTTGAATAAATACCAGGCATGTTCTATCTAGTTAAAACTACACAACTTGACGCCCTCATTGACAGCTTCGCCCTCCTTGACATTGGGCTCAAACTGACCATCCTTGGATGCAGCAATGGTGATCTCCATCTTCATGCTCTCAATAATCATGACGATTTCTCCCGTCTTCACCTCATCTCCTGCCTTCTTCAAAACTTGAAGAACTTTACAAGGCATTGGGGCATTGATGACACCCGTGCTTGCCGGACCCCCGGCGATTGCAACACGCTGGCTTTCGTAGAAAGACAAGACAGAGTAGCAGTTGTACTCGAGAGGTGTTCCGATAGCGGGGAAATGACAGAAGAGGCGAGTGTAATCTCCTGTGTCAGATTCGTTGGTGGGAGCGAGGTGATCGCCAGTAGCGATAAAACCGAGGATCTTATTTCGTCCGATGGTCACTTCGACTCGGCCCATGTCGCACCCAGAGCCACTGCTGAAGTTCAGGCGTTGGATCTGTAACGAGTGGATCTTGACTGCAAATGATTGAGCACCGGGTAGCCTCTCCGCTCTTAGAGACGAGCTCAAGGCGTTATAAGCCTTGGTCACGACTGCTGCACCATTCGTCTTCTCGTCGTCACCCTCAGAGTCGTCGATTGTCGTGGGAAGCGGTGCAGTCTCTAAAGCAACTTCGTTCGACCCGGTATTTGCACCAAAGTTCAGGCGACAAATTCGCGGATCTGTGTCTACTCCTTGAGCTGGGTCAAATCTCGTGATAATGTCGCAAGGCCTGTTGATCTTGTCGAATCGCTGGTTTCGGAAGCCAGGACGAATGCTTCTAAACTTGCTCTGCGAGCGGTCTCGATCTCGGAGTCTCCTGATGAAGATACTAGGAATGATGGAGTAGACGTCCATTGGGATCTGCCCATTCAATGATGTTGGACTCTTGAGTAGTGATTCGAGGTTTGACGGGATGAAAGAAGTCGTGTAATCCACACGTCGGAACCCCTCATGAAGAAGACATGCCTGGAGGAAATGCTGGTTCGTTGAAATGCCCATACAAACGGTGTCGGCTAGAATCCGGGCCATTCTTTGTATCGCCATTGACCGCGTGGGAGCCCAAACCACGATTTTTGCAATCATGGAGTCGAAATAGATCGATACCCTTGCTCCGCTCTCGATCGCAGTTTCGAAGCGGACATTGTCCCGACTCTCAATTGTTGATGGTGCCCAAAGGCGGATGAGACCATGCTGAGGAGCAAAATCGCGTTGAGGGTCCTCTGCACAGAGTCGGCACTCAATAGCGTGTCCATTTTGAGGGATGTTCTGAAGATGCGCGACGCTTTCCAGGCTACCACCTGATGCCACGAAAAGTTGTAGTGAAACAAGATCAAGGCCGGTACACTCCTCCGTGATTGGATGCTCGACCTGAAGGCGGGCGTTGACCTCGAGGAAGTAGAAGCTTCCAGTCGCGACGTCGAGAATAAACTCGACAGTTCCGGCTCCCTCGTACTTCAACAGCTCGCCGATCTTGACTGCTACCGCACACATGGCTTCTCTCTGCGACTGGCTCAGCCAAGCGCATGGGCTCTCCTCGACGACCTTTTGGTGTCTACGTTGTACCGAGCAGTCGCGCTCCCACAACGATATGACTTTTCCGTGGCTGTCGCCCATAATCTGGACTTCGACATGTTTTCCTGCTTCGATGTATTTTTCCATGATGCAGTCACTCAGGCCAAAGGAGCGTTGAGCTTCGGACTGAGCTCTGTTGAACTCGGATTCCAGAGCGGATAGCTCTCGAACGATGCGTAGTCCTTTTCCACCTCCTCCCGCAGAGGCTTTGATCATGACTGGAAGACCAATCTTCTCAGCTTGAATTTGGAGGTCCTCGAGTTGGATGCCTTGGGAGGAGCCGGTATATCCTGGGATCAATGGTACGCTTGGCTCGTGAATGCTGAGGTACTCCTTGGCCTCGCGTTTGTCTCCCAAGGTGTTGATGGCGGAGGAACTAGGCCCAAGGAAGATGATGCCGGCAGCTCGGACTGCATCTGCGAACCGAGAATTCTCGCTCAAATATCCGTATCCCGGGTGGATCGCGTCGGCGCCAGCACTAAGGGCCAGGTCGACCAGTAGCTGAATGTTTAGGAACGGGTTGCCTTCCGGGTTGTCCATGGATCCAAGGTTGATGGCTTCATCAGCCTCCGTTACATGTCTGGAGACTGCATCTCTAGAGGACAAGTTAGAGGGTAGATGTTAAGAAGGACGGGGTTCGCGATTTACTCACTCATCGGCGTAGATGGCAATCGACTTGATCTGAAGCTTGCGGCAGGTGGCGATGACGCGACAAGCAATTTCACCTCGATTGGCGATGAGAACGCTTTTGATCCGTCTGGTCCCATCGTGTTGTAGAGGCATGGGCGCGACCCATAGAGGGTCCCTCTTGGGGTATGCACTCGTCTCCATCGGAAGAGTTGACGTTAAAACTGAGAAGGACGCAGGTCTACAACTAGATAGGAAACATGTCTGTATTTCCCGGTAGAGGCTGGCTTAAATTTGAACGTCTACTGCTCGTATAGTGGCCAGAGAGGGCGCCTGGGGGACCGCTCCGGGTCCGGTCCGAAAGTGGGGCTTTGAGCGCCGAGGCCGTGTTATTGCCGGAGCTTCGGAAATTGGGGGTTGCTGAACAGCGTGGTGGTTGTATAGGCACAGAGGCGGTATTGACAGTGTGATGTGTTTATGTATATTTTATTGTCTTGTTATATTTCTTTTCCAATTTCTCCAAGATGCCGGGTGACCGACTTGACCCGCGTCCTAGCAAAGCGTTGGAAGACGGCTCACCCCTGGTGCTATGTCCGTCCCCACAATCTCGGTCCGCTTGCCGCGGGCTATCACGGCTCGCCAGAGAGGACCATAACCGTGAGAAATATTGCAGGCTTCCGCTCTTTTTCGGAGCTGTAATAGTACTAGGGTCGATTGGATGCATGTCAGATAGTAATGATGCTGGATCAGTAGGTCACAAGTTGTAACCAAATTGCATTTATTAGAAACAAATCTCGGCATCTTTACACAAGGCACAGGCTATTCAAGCTCAGTAATCTGTTCCAGCATGGACTCTAGGAAATCCTTCTGTTCCTGCAAGAAATGCCTCATCTGAGGAATCCCGTACGGTCGTCGTTCCACCTCCCGTCGACGCTCTTCCTTGAGCTTAGCACGGATCCGTTCCTCGAGAATTTCCAGTCGGTATTCGGTATACTGCGTATAGAGCTCACTAGTATCACTAATAGGCCGCACACCGGTGAGGATGGATTCATCTCGGATAAATGGTGACTTGGGTCGGAATGAAGTCACCATTGCGATACGTTCCCGACCTCCAAAGGCCTTCAGTGCCTGATGGTAGATGTATCTTCCTTGCATGATGACTGCAGTACCCTAGACGCATATCAGCAAAGTAACATATTGACAAGGCATCCGACCTACCATGCTCGGTCCTCTGACCTTCCGAACCTCTCCACTGGGGAGTTTGATGGCCGTTTCACCACCCACCATTCCCGTGCAGTCAGACGCCATGGTTACGCAAACAAAAGGAAAACTGTCATAGTGCCAGCCAACAGAAGAAAGTTGATCACCAGCGTCGACGGTCCGAATGTCCTGATCATTGATGGAGACGTTGACATTTGCAACCTCGTAGTCAAAAACGGGGATGAGCTCAACTCCGGCAATGTCGGAAACGATCTTGAGAACTTCGGGTGACCACCACGCAGAGTAGCAAAACGAGGCTTGGCTATAGTATTTTAGCATATTTGTACCCTCTTGTAGGAGACTAACGTACTGTGGTTTAAGCCCTCGGATCGAGTTCGGCGTCAAGTCAGTGGCGAAGCGACAGTTCTCAAGCACGGCCTCGGAAAAGATCTCGGCCCTCATTTGCAGCATGGCCTCCTTGCTAAAGAGCGGGAAAGGGTCCGATACAGCGTTGGGCGAGATGCCATGGCCCTCAAGGCCAATCTCCTTCATAGTGACAATGTTGCGAGGGGGCTCGAAAGCGAGGTGTTCTTTCGGATCGAAGGGGACACGCTTTGTCTGGCGAGCCTCGTCAACGATGACCTGAGGGATCTCTTTTGCAGGTCTTGTTGGCCTCTTGAGTTTGGGTCCCTCGACGTGAGGTGCCTTGGGAGGCGCGACTGGAATTGTTTGTGTGATGGTGACGGCAGGCATTTTGTCGGATGTTGAAAAAGACGTCGACTGTTGCTGGATTTTTAGATTGAGTTTCTACAAATTGACTTGTCAAGAGTGTAGTGATTGGTATTAAATGAAGGAACTGGACGCATGAAGCGTATTTATATACATCATCAACAGTCAAGGTGAGCATCTCGAGCCGACCCGTCGGGAGCTTATCTCGTACCTAGCACATGGATAGCCTCAAAAGACTCTCTCCTACGGGTAAGGCATCCGATAGATTTGCCATGTTCGACGACATCTAGAGAACTACCCCTCGGGTTGTGAATCCGGGGATTGGAAATTGAAAACGACTTGATGATTCCTTGTGACCATTCGGAAGTCGGCATTATCTCTGCTTGAAATTTCAGCTATGTCCTGTGACCATTCTTTGTTGAAATCGGGCATTCTGCAGCGGGTTGCCATCAGAGTTGTTCCTTGTCGTCGAGCGGCTGATCATGCGGCTGTAATACCCCGCGAACTAGGCTCGCCACACGCATCTCAAGATAGAAGTAGGGTCCGACGAGAGTAGCTGGCTCCGTCGATTGCCAATCAAGACATGCATAGCCGCTGCCACTACGTCGGTAGCCTCTCCGTTATGCATACCCCAGAGCAAAGTGCGCTGCACCCCCGCTCATGGCTGTATTCCGTCCGGCCATGCGGGGAAAGTTGGTTTTGGAACCGGACTTGCAGTGGCTTCAGTCTCCCATGCCATAAACAGCATATTTGACGGAAATGTTTTGTTCTCCAACTTGAATGGTTGGGGATAGTCCTACCTTGTTCGCTCTCTTTTTCCCGTCTGGTCACACTACCCCCGACATGGACGTGGAGAATGGGCCTCTTAATTCCACGTCAGCTGATTGGACAATTGCCAATTACCAGCAGTTTTCGTTTGTGACATGTTGACGTCGGTCCTATAAGTTCTCATGATACAGTTTCTCTTGTTCATCATCCCATCAACAGCTCCAATCAGTATCCCCTCCCTCTCCAAGCTTAATCACAATGTTCGATGTCGTGGTAGTCGGCGCTGGCCTCAGCGGCATGCAGGCAGCTTACTCCGCCAAGCAGGCAGGCTTGTCTGTCGCCGTCGTTGAAGCAAGAGACCGCGTTGGAGGCAAAGTCTGGAGCGTCCCTCTAGCCTCAAAGCGAGGCGTTGCAGATCTCGGGGCCGCCTGGATCAACGACACTCTGCAACCTCGAGTTACGGCCTACGTCCGACAGTTTGGCATTCAAACTACTCTCCAGACCATCGACAAGACAGCTATTATGCAGGTTTCCGAGAACGAGCGTCTTGAGTTTCCTTTTGGCATTGTGCCCGACGTAAGCGGTCTTCCAAGACTTAATCCGCCATTGGAGCCTTTTCAATTAACTCCTAGTTGGTAGTTCCCTGAAGACGAGAAGGAAAATCTCAACAGGATTCGAGATCACATTCAAGCCGCTTCCCTGAAGAAGGAAGCCCCTCGCCCTGAAGACGACAACATCACTCTCGATCAATATGTCCGCAACCTGGGGGCAAACGAAAAGACGGCCAAGATGGCTAATATTTGGGCGCGAGCCATGCACGGCCTTGAGTCGACGCAGGAGTCGGCAGCGTACTTTATCGACTATTGCCGCAGCAATCATGGCCTTCTTGCGGTCCGGGCGGATGATCATACCGGTGGAAACTATATGCGTTTGCATGGCGGTGAGTTTACATCCTGAGTTTCCCTGGTATGACACAACTTGCTAATCTCACTTGACAGGCACGATGCAGATCGCAGACGGCATCGCCCGCTTGATTGGAGAGGAGAACATTTTCCTGTCCGAGCCGGTGGTATCCATCAACGACCAAAAGGGGGAAGTCACAGTCACGACAACCACCGGAAAAACATTCGAGGCCCGAAAGTGCATAGTCTCGATTCCGAGCACCATGTTCAAAGAGCTCAAGTTCACCCCCAGCCTCCCTGCTCCCGTTCAGGAGATCACCAACAATTCCATCCTTGGGCACTACAACAAAGCCATCGTCTGTTACGACAAGCCTTGGTGGAGGGACCTGGGATACAACGGTTTCTTCTTTAGTTATGTCGGACCAGTGAGCATTGCTCGGGATTCCAGTGTCCCCGAGAAGAACTTTTATGCACTGACGTGCTTTGTTAACGGCACCGCGGGCCACGAGTGGAGCAAGCTGCCTCCTCACGAGCGTCGAAGAGCGGTATTGGAGCAACTAGCGGCTGTCTACAACGTTGGACCTGCCTCCGAACTGTGGCGTCCCATTGAGATGTTTGAGCAGGTCTGGCAACACGAGCAATTTAGCAGAGGTGCCCTTGCACCTATTCCTGCACTTGGTCACTACACTAAATTTGCATCTGTCTATGGCAAGCCGGTTGGGAACTTGCACTTTGTTGGAACTGAATACTCGAACCACTGGAAGGGTTACATGGAAGGTGCTTTGACGTCTGGTGATCAAGGTGCTCAGGAGGTCGTTAAGGCGCTGAACCAAGCTCTGAAGGCTCATCTGTAAAGCTTTGAAGTGGCTCGGGATGTTGTCGGATTTCTAAAAATGAAAACGTGCTTCGATTAGCTGTGTCCGTCCACACCCGCTGTTGAGGCCTGACTTTGGAACAATCTGAATTCAATCTAGTTACTGTCTAGTCTCCAGCATTGCATGCCGCAACTAGTTGCAGGGGGCCAAGTAAATATAAGAACCAGTACTTAGCCCTGTAAATCAGAGTAAATGTCTCAATGTTCACCCCCCTGGCCTCCAATGCTTCAGGAGTCATCCGAGGATCTGAGTCAATGATCTTTCCGTCCTCGACATTTCGGAAGAAATCAAATACCATGGGATCGTCACCCGTAAGATTTCGTCCCAATTCTCCACGCGGTACTCGTTCCCATCCAGCTGGAATCGGCCCTAGCCTTGGGTCTTCGTCAGAATGCTCGCCCGTTTCATGATTGAAGTAGAGGGGCACGAGATTCTCTATTCGATCCCTTTCAGGGACCATTTTCGCGCAACATGGCCACGGCAGAGGCCCCAGAAAGCTCGTCGCATTCAGCATATCGTACACATATCCGAAGCCCACCAGTCTGAATGTGCCATCGTCAGTTGGGCGGAGAATGACGGGCCTCAAACAACCTAGAAAAGCGCAAACAATATCCCCTATTCTGATTAGATAAAGTAGTTGCCAAGTTGCTCGTACTATTCTTACCGGGGCGGTAATGATCTGTCCCGCAACCTACGGTTCCGTTTGAAGTCTTGAAGAATATATAGAAATCTCCTATAATCTCAAGAGCATCTTCCAAGTCGTGATGAAGATGTTTTGGCAGCTGTTCCGTTGTAGGGGATGCCAAGTGGAGAGCCACCTCTTTCCATCGGGCCAAAGTCTGGGTCCCCCACTGTGGGTACTTATCCACGATGCGTTTACCGCAAGCACTGGCTAATGTATAGCAGTAAGCATCAAGCGCAGGCCGCTCTTCTTGACCTCGAGCATGGTCACCTGCTTTCGAAGTGGCAAGAACGTTGGCAGGCCCCCAAAACTCCATTAGCCTCTCGGCCATAAGTTCGGAGTCGGGGTCAGAAGTGCATGTCGATTTGATAGTGTCAAATCGAATCCCCTTCACTTCAAGTTTATCGGGGCCCAGGTATTTATACCAAATCCGAGACGCCCCAGATGCCGGTTCATCAGTCGCCGGGTCGCGAAGTATGCGAGTGCTAAAGCCAGGAACCCAGGATGGAGCATCGATGGTGCGTCGATGGTGCGTTGATGGGATTCAGATCCAAATAATTCCCATCGCTTCGTAATGCCCACGTGGACCAAAAACGTTTCTTTGAAAGTGTCCTCAACCGAGTTGCTATAGTTGGGCTGAAGAGAAGCAACGAACTTGCGAGGGGCCATGGCAAGGAGCCCATACACTTTATCACGCGGGTCGGCACAGGCTCGGGAACGATGCAAAGTAAGTAATGTAGGAAGGATAATGTTGGGGATTATGCTATACGTCGCAAGTATAGTTGTCAATCTTTCGTGCACCGGACACTGTTTCCTTTTTGCAGCGCAGCAGGACAGGGAGCGGCGAACAAGCTTCCAAGGCATCTGGTCCTGACCACATTGCAAGATGGCCCGGTGGTTAGCGACAAAGATTTCTTGCGCAGTCCATACACGGCTGAACCATGACCTCGAGAGAAGATCTTGTATAGCCTGCCACACATCGCGGGGATACGGAAGCTCCTGCCAATCATCGTACCAAGCCGATTGTTCTGCATTGAAACTTGGCAACACGCGGGTGTCGATCAGCAACTCAACCTGCTGGCCAAGATATGATAAGGTCGAGATGGCCAAGGTGCTATCGTCTTTCTCAGGTCCCAGCCATGTGATGACGCGAGACGCGAGTTTAAAGATACTCGCCATACGTTTGACCTGGATGGCTTTTTCACTGTCGTCGGCCTGGTTGATGCATAATGCGTCGATCCAGAGAAGCCGCGTCCTGTTTTCGTAGCGAAGATGCCGAAGGGCTTCTGCAAGGTTTGGACCGATGTCAAATGCGCCGGTCGACTGCTCCGCGTCTGATTCTACAAATGCAGGTTCTGTCCGAGCAATCGAGCCCCATACATACGATAGGGCCTCAAAATTGGGCTCCTGATCCCATGTCTCAGTGTCAAGTTGCTGCTCGTATAGAGTCTGGTCGAAGTTGCCATCTGGATGGTGGCTTTGGACGAAGCAGTCTTCGCCATTGTCTTCACTCCCACCGTCTTGGCCATCGTTATCCTCAGGGTTATAGTAGAAGAGATACCTCCCATCATAGGTTTCTAGTACTAGCCAGCCCGGCGGAACCGTATTTTGCAACTCTTCACAGGAGAGTTGTGGTGAAGAAGGTTCGTCCTTTTGTACTAGAGGAGTATGGAATATTTGGAATCGGATATCATCGTCGGGGAGACCTGGCAAAAGGCGGACCAGGCGAATGTCGTCGGATTCAAGAGGGCTGTATTCATATGCGTTCATGATATCCTGTGAGCGAGTGGTTACTGTTGTTTCTGACGTACACGATAGACGAGAACTGGCGGAAATAAGATGACAGAGAAGAGAAAACGTAAAGAAACAAATGTCTTGGGAGGACCGTAGGCTGTTTTGCTTTGTCTGAATTGCCAATGGCCTGCCCTACCTGAGCGTCTCAGAATTTTTGGCTTACGCCAAGTGAGCAATATCACGGTGAAAGCCCCACCAGCTGAATGCCAACCTGCAGAACACCTATCATTACTTGCCACGTATGGCCTATGTGAGGGGGTTGTGAAATCAGGCTCTCTATTTGCACTTTGACCACTTCTTGCCTCTGGTACTGTAGCTATTACACAAAAGGTGCTGGAGAGGTCCCCAAGAGTGAGCAAGGAAAACAAAAGCTGCTTACACTTGGTTGTTTCATTCAAATTCATTCGCCAGCCTCGTAACACATAGCCCCTACTCATAGACTTTCCCGGCGCTCACGCATATACACCTCTCTTGCTGACACAAGCATGTCACTCAACTCAGCATCAAGCGCACGCCTGACTTCTCAACAACCGTCCGCCAGTAACTCGTCATTCGATTTCTTGACGACGGACCAGCCTCCCAGACCTCGGTGAGCACATCGAGCCCTGTCCGAAGAGCCTCGATTCGATAAACTTGCACATGCTCGTACCATTGACGAAACCGATCTTGTAAGCTCTTATCAAAAGCCTCGCTCCCGGCGATGAAGGCTGGCCAATAGAGAGGCGCTGCTAGAATCTGTGTTCCGACCTTGAGCCTTTCTATAACTTCCATGCTTTCCAGCACGGCGATGACATAGGGCTGTAGGAAACGATGTCCAACGAGACGGATGTGCTGGGCGAAATAAATGACAAGGGCGTTGTGGAACGCCAACGTGTGGTGATGTATAATCTTGGAACTCGTCAACTCGGCGGCTTGTGCGCTTTGCTCGAGGCCCGTGATGGTCGGCCAATCCATGATGCTTTTCTCCAAATCATCGCACTCTTCAACTAACTCATCTGGCACTAGTGTCGTGGAAGTTGGATCTGTCGTATCGTGTATCTTGTCAATAAGCTCGATAACCTTAGTCAACAAAGAGAGCAAGCTATGCGGTACGCCATAGATCCGTTCGCAGTTTGTAATACGACTTTCAAGTTCCAGGCTCAGGCCCAATCCATATCCCAGCATATGGTCGTGTAGGAGGTTGTGGCAATAGATGTCGTCCTGATTGTTAGGTGAATTAGTAGCACGAGATTCGGCAAGTGATAAGCGCCGACTTGAGCGAAAAGATCGTGGAGCAGTGCTTTCATAGATCGTTCTTAGATAAAAGTAGATGCGATGAAGGGCTTGAGCCTTGGGCGAATATTTGCGCTTCCATTTTTGCGCGTGTGTGATTAAGCGATACGCGCCGTCGAGATGGATCCCACAGGTGTCGGTATCACCCGAAATTACCTGGGGAGATTGTCAATTGGCGTAGACATACAGTAGCTCGTATGACTTACATTCATAGTTATCATTGACAGGGTGGTGGCTAAAAAGTCCTTGTACTTGGGCGGAGACTTGGAATAAAAGTTGTCGTCGACGGCGTCTCTCAAGAGTTTAATAGCCTTGCCTCGATAATTGTCTGCAGCTGCTCTCCAGCTGAGAGCTTCATCTGTTCTGAGCTGCGACTTGTTGTCATTGCATAGAAGATACGCACTGATGGCCAGCAGGGTGCTAGTAAGGGCCTTGCGGATGATTGATGTTGAGCCATGGATGCTTAGCTCCCCAGTGGCTTGGAGGGCTTTGGGTAAGTGGATGGTCTTCCAGGGGCTCTTTTCATGGTCAACGACGCAGAAAATGAACAGGGCTCTTTTGGAGTAGTGGTACATCAAAAATCTCTCGTTGCTAGACATGTATGATGGGGTGGGACAGAAAATGAAAGACGTGGCTGTTAGGTCCAGGTCCAGGTCTAGGTCGTCATTGTGACTAGGCGCGAGCTGCAAGTTGTGGTCCTCAAGAATACCAATTTCAGCGAGAGAAGTATCGGCAAAGCCCCAGGCGTTGTTGTCGGTGTCCTCAAGGAGATTAGCCGTCGTGGACTCGTATGGGAGACTTGGACCATCTCCTAGAATGCCCGGGCTGAGAGTATCCCAAGGCGGTAGACTTAAGGTGTCTTGGGCATTATCAAGAGGACTGGTTTCGAAACTTTCCTCTGTCTCAGGGGCAACCATAGGGCTGTCTGTGACAGGCTGTACAAGATCATCCTTGGGAGAGTAGGAAGAATTCTTAATCCGGGTCCCAAATACCCCGAAGCAATCGAAGAAAAGTGAAACTTCTTTTTGAGGGTCAGGCTTGCGGCGTGAATCCAAAGAGTCAAGCGTGTTCAATATTTGGTCTACTCGACCGTATGGGATCACACACCGGTAGGGATCTAGAATCGCTGTCAGCATCAGCACATACAACGTAGGTAAGCTTGAGTCCGAGGTATACCGGGAGAGATTGCACTCCTAGGGGAGACCAAGTAGGGATACTCGGCATCACTGCCATTGTCGTTGACCCAATGAAGCCTCACTCCGTAACCTTCGCATTCAGTGCCCTTGCGGCGGCACTGGCGGCATTTTGGTTTTGTTTCGTCGCACTTGACCTTGCGAGCACGACATGTCCAGCAGCCAGAGAAGGTTTTGGTATGCTTCTTGAGCCGGGAATTGGAGCGATGACGGGCTGACATCGGACGCATTGAAGGCTTGTAGAGGCAGAGATGGTGGAGCTGTAATTCAATCTCTGACAGATGGCAAAAGGAAACCGAGACCGAATGGGCAAGCAGCGGTAATCGCAAGGTGCGTAATGGGAATTTTGCGAATGGACGGCGATCAGAGATGACAGTCACTTCGGGAAGAGAAGCCGGCGGGGTACTGGGATCACCATCCGAGCCGAACTGTTCACCCTGCGCCACTTGCGACCGGCGCTCGGTCTTTTTTGCTAGTTTCGCTCCTGTTTGCCCTTCTCGCTGCATTTTAAGATCGCTTCCCCGCATTCTCACTTTCATTTCCGAAAGGAGGTGTGGATAAACCGCGTGGCTGGATGGAGGCGATATGGCATCAACACAACTAGAGCTCTTAAATATACGCATCCTTATCGCAAGTATGGTTAGAAACTTTGACAAGTCTAAAAGAGAAACAGATTTTGATCGTTGAGAAGAACCAACTTCATCATGTCCACTACCGCAACCGTCCAATCCCTCACCCTTGAGGCCAAGGCCTCGAACAAGCCCCAGGTCGTAGAAGACAAGAAGCCTCAGCAAGCATTTGCCATGGGCGGATATTCATTCCCAGGCATTCCGAAATTCGATGACCCATACAAGAGTCGCCAATGGCAGCTAGAACACATGGCTGCCGCCTTCAGAGTCTTTGCCCGCAAAGGCTTCGCAGAGGGGACTGCTGGGCACATCAGTCTGCGTGATCCGGTGCAGCCGAATACTTTCTGGATCAACCCGTGAGTTTCTCATCCCATACATACTTGGCCATGGTCATTTCTAAGGCAAACCAGCTTTGGTGAACACTTTGGCATGCTCAAAGCAAGCGACATGGTTCACATCGACGAGGATGGCCAAGTCATTGGTGGAAATAGAGTTGCAGTCAACACAGCCGGTTTCAAAATCCATGGGGCCATTCACAAGGCTCGCCCGGACATCAACGCTGCTTGTCATACTCACTCCCCTGCCGGAAAGGCCTGGTCAACCTTTGGGCGTCCTTTGGATATCATCAGTCAAGATACCTGCACCTTCTTGGGCATCCAAGCCGTCTATGAAAGCTTTGGAGGTATCGTGCTTGAGGATGACGAGAGCGATAAGATTGCTGAAGCCCTGGGAGAGAAGAACCGAGTAGCCATTCTTCAGAACCATGGTATCCTTACTGCAGGGTCTACAGTTGACGAGGCAGCCTATCTATTCACACTGATGGAAAGATCCTGCGAGATCCAGCTGATGGTGGAAAGCACCGGTCTCCCCAAGAAGCCTGTTGGGGGGAAAGCGGCCGAGTACACCGCAAAGGTCAACCAAGACCCGGTGAGTAGCTGATCTATTATACCTCTTCCTTAGTGAACTTTGACTGATTTGGCTTATATAGGAAACCCTCTATATCGAGTTCCAACCCGACTTCAAGCACGAAGTATGGAGGTCAAATGGGGAGCTGAGCACGGGTCTATGATTTATACACGTGGCGGCTGATTTGATATATATGCCATTGTTTCAGAGGGAAAATCATGAACGTAAATAGAGTTATAAAAATGCTACTTCTGCAATTTATGTGACAAACCTATTCACCGTACTTACTCAAATGTGAGCGGCCTGGATTGCTTGGCTGCTCCGTCAAGGGCAGCTTGCCTTAGCAACAACAAAGAACACAGGGACGTAAACAATGGCTTTATCTATCTAGTCGATTGGACATCTAAGTTACACAATCATCGTGCTCACCAGGACGTCATCATTTGCGGCCCATTGCCTAGGCTTCTTCACATCAGTGTGCATCAGACGGAAACAGGTTTATTATCTCCGTTGGTGGTTGTCTAATCTAAGCTATGGCCTTTGTCATCCCAGCCCATGACAGTCGAGAAAACTCATTGCCTCACACTTCTCCAGTTGCGGATAGGCCCAGTGCAGTAAGCTTGACCAGGCACAAGCTTTGACGTACAGTCCCCTCCGCCAAGCGAAGGGTTGATTGTGCGGAATAAAGAAGAAGTAATCAAGTTTCGCATCAGGCTTGCACAATTCTCTCTGTTCTTGGCGACATGCCAACGACCACAGCCGAGAGTCGTCCCGTTGGCTACTTTGGCATTCGCTGGAGGGGCCACCGCCTTCTTTTTGTACTCGGAGGTCTTGGTCCTGCCCCTTCTTCTCGTAGTCGTTTCGTTGAATACTCCCCCAACAGGAGAAATGCAGAGAACGTTTCCGTAAGTCTGGCTTGCCGTTTTAATGTTGTCATAGTTGCTTGTAAGCCATGGGTTATACTGCCTGATCTTGTGCATCCTGACTCCGGTGGCGAGCTGAACAGCCAGGCAATCTTGATGGTCTTCACGGGTGTATACTTTGCACTCGAGAGACAGACAGATAGTAGTTCCAGCATCGATCTTGGAGCAGTTTTGTACATGAGAGTTGCCAATAAAGATGGATGCAGATGACACAGTGAACTTGCTGGCGATTGAGTCGCACGTGTCTCCTTCCTTGGTCTCGTAGATTTTACCAGACAAACACCATGTTTCAGGTTCGGGTCGAACAGGGATGAGAGGAGTCTGGGGCTCTGTCTCTTGGTTGTTGAGCTTGCACTTCTCCTTGGCGGATTTGAGGGCGTCCTGATAGAAATTGTATGTTCTGTAGATCGAGTACGGGCTGGCTTGCATCATCTGCAATCGTCCCACGTAGCAGTCGGAGCAGAGTTGCTCCTTGGGCATCTCCTCAAAAGAAGCAAACTTGTCAAAGTCGGCAATGACGTCTGAGAGTGTGTCAGTCAATGCTCTACCCGAAATTCATTCACTGCTTACCATTGCACCACTTGCCGCTCTCGTCATCCTTCTGGCACTGTTCTCTCAGCGCATACTGAACGTATCCTCCCATGTACTCGGCCGGTGCGCCGTTTGCCCAGGTTTGCCCCTTGCAGACCCTTCCAACGGACTCAACCCAGTTATCAATGGATTTCTTGCACTCGACAGCGCAGATCCAATTCATCCTGACACCGTCGTTGATGATGCCGTGATATCTCGGCGTGGTGAATCGCCGTGTATAGTCGTGGCACTTGACCTTGGTTGTCAACGCTCTTCGACAAGCCTGAGTCAGGTTCTTGGCGTTTCCAACAGTCTCGGGACTGTGCAAGGTATAGCCGCCAAACTCTCGAGATCCAGTAGTTCCATTGACGCCTCCTCGCCAGGCAAGATGGGAAGATGCGAAGCCGTTGCGGTTGGAGATTGCGTCTATTGGCTCGCCGTTGAATGGCGAGATCATTTCGGTGACACCAATGGTGACGAGATTGTAAACCCATACGTCAGAGGTCTGCTCAGTGTAGAATATCTTGTCTTGGCAATTGTTTTTGTGATTATCGATACAATGGTGGCTGTGCTTCTGGAACCAGGAGTACAGGCCGGTGCCGAGGATGTAGACACTCTTTGAGTCGACCATTCGAACTCCCCAGGAGAATCCACAAGAAGCATCATCTGCGGCACATTCCTTGAAATCTGGGTCATTAGAGAAAGCACCCAGCTGGTTGTAGAAAGGTCCCGGGCTTGGCGGGTAGGGCTGGAAGTAGGGAGACTCCGTTTGGGCCATGCCCATTAGGACGTTTTCGGCACCAGAGAGCTGGTATTGGTAGAGAACACAGTGCTCAACAGACGTCCCCCAGAGCCAGGTAGGCCCGCTGCTCTCGATAAGTACGCCTCTTGCTACATAAACGTCAATGTCGGCTTGTTTCTTGTCGTCAATGTCGTGGTCTGCTGTCCAAACCCAGACATTCTCAAGATATGCAGAGGCCTTTGATGTGACGTGGAGCATGAGAGACGCGGCAACACATGCAGAGTTGATCTTTTCTGGAAGACTGGGACAATCTTTGGCCTGGAGGTCGCTTCCCTCAGCGCCCCCGACTCTAAAGTGAGAGTCTATAGTCATTAGTAGACCGAATAAAGCTGGCAATGAATGACTTACCCCAAAGACCAGCTGATCCTTGAAAAGACTCGTGAACGTTCCATTCCAGAAGAACAGCACCTGCTGTTGGGCCGCGCACTGTAAAAAAGAGTGACTGGATCTCGACAACTCCTTCGTTTCCAGGTACTCCAACTCGCACCACGGGTCTGGGCTTATTAATGTCTCCAAACTTGGCACCCGTTCCTATCAGCTGAGGCCAGGTTTGACCGATGACTCGTGAGCCGACAGGGATGGTGACCGTATCCTTGATGATGTAGACGCCATAGGGAACATAGACAACCGCTGACATATTGGCCGCAGCTTCAAACGCGTGATTCAATGCAGCTGTGTCATCCGATTTGCCGTCTCCCTTGGCGCCCCATGATCTGACATCGACCAGTTCGCAACCCCCAAGATTGGTGTAGCTGGGGCGTCTTCTGGTGAAGAAATACTCCATATCCCGGAGTGTCTTTGATGGACCAGGTCTTGTTAATGCCGGGTTCCTCTTTGGTGCTTCAACATTCCCGCCGTTGACCAAGGTGGTATTGCCCGAAGTATCTGTGACCCTCCCAAAACCCCACGATTCAATGGGAAGGATCCTCTCCTCGTCGCCATCTCCAGGTAGAAGTACTTCGACACGGCTCTCATCAATAATAAATGTGTCGACATCGTTTAGTAGGGCGTTTTGGATAAGCATTGAAGTCGAGTTGTCGGTGCGAAGAGACGACGATATCAAGGTATCCATTGCCTCTCCTTGAACATCCGTAACCAATATAGACCCTACACCTTGGCCATCCGGAGTCTACAGACGTCAGCAAGTGTAGCACTCCAACACTGAGCACAACTAACCTTTTGCTCTGCGCCAACAATCTTGAATCCAGTCCTGACGTTCTTGAAATTGACGCCCTGAAAAGTCCAGCCCCAATTCCAACGAAGCTGGACAGCAGCGTCTTGAATGTCGGCAAACCATAGCTCACTTGCAGTGAACTGTTGATTGCCCATAAAAGCACTGGATCATGTTAGTTCACGTCCAGCGATGGCCTTCTGCTGACTTACCCGTATTTACCGCCAATGAATAAGAGGTTGGACATGAAGCCTCCGCTTCCATTCTCCATGTAGATGCCCTAAAGATGTTAGTGACGGTCAAGGTCCAGATCCGTCATCACTTTACCTGCTGCGTAGTATCTTTAGCAGTATCAGCCCAGAAAACAACATTCTCAATCGAGGTTCCTTGGGCGACCTGCCAATGAATTCCACAAACTTGAGCGTTCTTCGGGGTATGTCGAATGTCGATATACAGATTCCTCACACTCCGGAGGAAGTTCCGTGTGTTCGAGTACCTACGGAGGTGAGCTGGGTCCCTCATACTATAGACTGGCGGGCACACTCACCACTGGGTATTCTCATTGGTGTAGACGTTGGTAGTAATAACGCCCAGTCCGACAAAGCTGGACGCAGCAACAATTCGGGGTTCATCGAGAGGCTACTTCGTCAGCAAAGTTCAGAAGCAGCAGAGGTAGGACTCACATCGCCAACAATTTCAGTGTTGTAGTATTGGATGATAGAACTGCTGACTAAATAGATACCGGGTGGAAAGTAGACAGTTGCCGGGAAGACGGTGCTTCCAGAACAGTTCTGGCCACATCGTCCGCCGTCAGAAATAGCGCGGTTGATGGCCTCGGTGTCATCGGACATGCCATCACCTGTGAATTGTTAGTTTGATGGCTTCTCACAGAAACAAAGAACCCTACCTCGGGCACCGTAGTCCTTAACGTTTCTCCAAACCTGGTACCATCAGCTTGCGATATTCTTGACGGACTCATTTAACTTGCCTTGTAGCCATCAGGGGCAAAGGGACTGGATCCTTGCTGCTTGATTTCGGCCATCCACCAGCGGGTCGCCGATCGTTTCTCAAGGGCACTGTCATTGTCTTGTGGTTGGATAGGCTTGGACTTGTTGCCGGCAAAACGATAAGCTGCTCCAGCTTCGGCGCCAAAGCCACGTAAACCGTTCCCCTTTTGCAGAACTGGAGCCATGGCGAATGTGTCACGTTGGCTGCGCTCGGCCCTGAGGGTCTTGGAATGGCCAAGAAATTGGGAGTCGCCGTCTAGCGGCAATGGTGAAGCCTCAGCCATGATTCTCGCAGCCTGAATGAGTTCTGCGGGAACCGTGTATGACGAGCCAGATGAAGTCTCAGAGTCCCGCTTGTCAGTCGACGGTTCACCCTTGTACTTCAACATGGGCACGCCACCAGTGGTACGGTAGTGGCTGGACGCCTTTGCGGCGCCATAGTGATCATGCGCTCTGTGAAAAACCTCGGCATTCGCCTTGGCCATGGCGGCCTGGCCCTCTTCGACGAGCTTGCGAGCCTCTTCAACTGACAGATCTGATCGAGCCAACAATGGGTTGCCATCTCTGCCAGTCAATTTAGGCTCGGTCTCAACCAGTGCAGACGGAACCGGGAGCAGAGTGGGTGAATGGAATTTGGCAAAAGCAAGGGAAGAGAAAAGAGTGATAAGAAGCCATATGGCTAAAGAGCGTGCCATGGTAGAGACGTAGGGGTGATAATGAACGAAAAGGAATCTGCCCTTGACGGAGCAGTACTGCAATTGAGATAGAACAAGAAGGAATGAAGACGTAGTTGACAAGAGAAGTCGAATAAGGTTATTTAGAACTGTCTAAGTTTATCTGGATTTCTCACATGTTATGGGGGGGTAGTTGAGCTACACAAGCGGGTTGCTCATCCCAGCAAGATGAAATAAGAAGGATTCACGGGTTGAGCATCAGGGTCCATAGACCCTCTTTGAGACTGCATTTTAATCAACTTGGGATCACGCAGCGGGGCGCCCAGAATTGGACTCCGTGCACATTAGACAAGGGTTCTGTTGGCTCTGTAAGGACTATGTCCTGGCTTTTTAATGTTTCAGTTTGTCGAAGCACAACCAACAGCCTCAACGTCCAGCCAACCTGCGGAATGTCTCCATTGAGCTGCAGAGGAAGAACTTTTTTTCTCGTGTTGGTCCTGCTATGTATGATCTTTTGCGGGTTTCGTCCGCCTCAAGTTTTACCCGAAACTTCCCACAGCCTCATATGACCTGATTTACATGTTTAATTCGTTACGACAATCTCGGGCCAACATCACGTTGGCTCAGATTCGCTCGGGCTTCATGTTGGTCGCCATGTTGGCAAGTTTTCCGTTGGGCCGACTCAACAGGACCATGGACAGCTGCAAATACTTATGTTGCAGTTAGGTACTCACCTTCAGTCCTCCATTGCTCTTGTTAACTGTGGACCTTGACTCGTTCGTCCGATCTTTTCTCAAACATTCATTCTCTACTGCCATTCATTTACTATAATCAACATGAATCTTTTTCACAGAACACCTCTTTTCCGCCTTTTTATTCTCTTCTCATTGTGTTCCCTTTTCCGAGGCGCACTCTCGCAGGCGAGATGCAGCGCCACTAATCTTTGCGCAACTGGCTGTTGCAGCAAAGACGGCTTTTGCGGAGTGACCGAAGCGTACTGTGGCGAGGGTTGCCAGAGCACTTGCGACTTCAAACTTGGCTGTGATGCACAAAATCCTTGTCAAGATGGCTCGTGTTGTAACGAGTCTGGGTTTTGCGGGTTTGGCCCTCGTTGTAAGTCTCACCTCTATCTGCATCCAAGCCATATCATGAACTAACTTCTCAGATTGTGCCTCGGATGTTTGCGTCGCCAACTGCCATGCCAAGAGTGAGTGTGATCCAGGGTTTGGTTCTCAATGGGCCAGGGCTAGTGATTGTCCTCTGAATGCCTGCTGCTCAGACGTTGGGTACGTAGGCCGCTGTCCTCTCTAAAATATTGTACTGACGATTCAGCTACTGTGGAACTACCCAAGAATATTGTGGCGACAGAACCTTCAACAAACCCTCTTGCAATCCCAAAGACTACCCCGTCAACCGTGTCGTCGGCTACTATGAAGGCAGCGCAGCGTATCGCACATGTGGCCGCTTCACTCCCGATGACATCCAAGCTGGCGTATACACCCACATCAACTTTGCCTATGCCTTCATTGACCCCAGCACATTCAGAATTATTCCAGCCGCCAAGGAAGACATCAGAACGTATGATGAGGTTACCCAGCTCAAGAAGACCAACCCTGGCCTGAAGGTCTTCATCAGCGTTGGTGGCTGGGTCTTCAACAGGGGCTCTACCAAGGACACTTTTTCAAAGATGGTTGCGTCTGAGGCTAACCAAAGGGCCTTTATTACTTCTTTAATCTCCTTCATGAACACCTACGACTTTGATGGTGTTGACATTGACTGGAGATACCCCGGCGCTAAAGCAAAGGGCGGAAACACCCAGGACGTTGATAACTTTGTTGGCTTCGCGAGGAACCTCGAAATGGCTTTGCGGACCAACGGCCAGCGGAATGGATTCTCTATGACAGTCCCAGCTGTGTACTCATTCTTGCAGTACTTTGATCTGCAGGGGCTGTCGAAGTATGTTGACTGGTTCAATGTTTTGTCTTTCGACCTTCACGGTAGGTTCTCATCGAGACAAACCCGATTGCCCTTTACTAACTCGTTTCAGGAGCATTCAACTCTGCTGACACCTGGAGAAACAACCATCTCAACTCCCATACCAATCTTACAGAGATCAGTAGCTCTATTGATCTGATTTGGAGGAGTAACGTGCCCTCGTCCAAGGTGGTCATGGGTCTGGCTTTCTACTCGCGGACTTTCACAGCATCGGATCCAAAGTGTGTCTCGAAAGGCTGTCTCTTCGACTCGGCCGGCGAGTTGGGGAGTTGCACTGGAGAGATAGGTCTTGTCAGTAATGCCGAGATCACAAGCCTGGTGACTAGACACAAAGCCAAATCGACACTCGACAAGGAAGCCGCAGTAAGGATATTTGTCCATCAAGATCAATGGATCACCTATGACGACAAGACCACACTCAAACTCAGGGTTGACTTTGCCCGCAGTCAATGCATGGGAGGCGTCATGGTGTGGGCCGTCAACCAGGACACCAAGAACGGCACCTTTTCCAAGGCCCTGCGGACAGCTATGGGTACTGCTCAAGGTCAGCCCGCGGCCAAGTCATCCAATGGAACACAACATGACAGGAGGGCCGATCTCAGGGCTGGCGTCGACCGCAATCTTTTAGACAGCATCCCTCGTGACCAGTGTAGGTGGACCAACTGTGGTGAGGATTGCCCTTCGGATTGGCAGCATGTGCGACGCCGCGACCCTTACTATACCCACGCGAAGGAGAGCATGTGGGACGATACAGGATGCCAGGATCAGACACGGAAGTTCTGCTGCCCTCCCGGTCCCGAGCCATGGTGTCAATGGCTATTCTTCAACGGCGGCTCATGTGATCCTCAATGCCCCAGCGAATCGGGGGTCGAGGTTGGCTCTACCAATACCGCTTGTAACAATGGCAAGAGTCAACTAGCCTGCTGCCGAACAAAGTCAAACGGCAAGGACATTGAGGCCATGAGGATCTGGAATCACTGCAGGTGGAAGGGCAAGGAGCCGAATTGTGGTCTCAGTGGCTCGGAAGAGGATGCGTGCCACGATATGGATGAGGGCATGCACCCCCTGATTTCAGCCTCCCGGGGCAGCGGCTCAACCCAATGCTACAACAAGGGTGGATTCTTGAACCTGTTCAAGATTCCAGCACCCCAAACCTACTGTTGTTCGAGCGATACTTCTGCTGAAAGATGGGAACAATGCTTCTGGAACAACGATGCCCTGGGCGATGGACACTGCCGCGCGGGGTGCCCCAAACCGTTTGTCAAGGTAGCATTGGACGACAAGGCGGACGAATGCAAATCCGGAAGCAGAGCTTATTGCTGCAAGGCACGTGTCGCTACGCTGCCTCGCGACAATAAAGAGGCCATCAAGTACCTACGAGAGATGATGGCGGCATGGGTGGAGGCTCCTGTTTGCCCTTTTAGAGGCAACGGTCTTGACACCAGGTCAGTCATACCAACACCAACAAAAGCCGACGAGCTTATACCTCCTAAGGATGTTCGCAAACGCGACGCAAGATACAGCGAAGCAGCGATCGTAGAACAAGCGGCTGCCACTGTGCTGTCAGATTCTATTGTCGACATCGACCAGGCATGGGACGAGGTGATGGGTAAACGCTGGACATATGTGGCTGCCGACAAGATTCGCGAAGTCTACTGGATGTCTCCTAGCGTGAAGAAGCTGGTCAAGGAGAACGAGTTGGGCGCTGCGGACTCTGTGGAATGCCAGATGAACCAGTGGGATGACCGCATACGCAACAACGGCTCTACGAAGCGGATTGCTTGCCCAGTTGAGAATTTCCGCGAGTTTATGCCAGAAGATTTCTGGACTAAGTCCTGCGACGGGAATCCAGGAGAGGACTGTGACGGAAGCGTCCCTGACGACAACAACACTGATGACAACGATCTTGATGAAGGCAGCGGAGGTGGCAAGCTGGTCCGCCGGGCTGGTTATGGAGGCTCCCGTCCGTTCACTCGCAGACTCCAAGGAACGGAGTGGACAACACGCTCCGATACGTACTATAACGGGGATCGCCTGGCGCAGAATAACGGCGACCATGATCGATACGTCATGTGGTTTGATCCCGATGACTGCGCCAATGCCGAGCTCTGGGTTACGACGGACACAGATACAAACGCCGTCCAAGGTAAGTGCCAATCCTCGGACAGATAGCAATGACTTGTCTAATTCTATCAGGCGAGCATCCCATTGAGGAGCAAACAGTGCCTACCTTCATAGAATGGCTGGCCAACGGACAGCTCCCTGCGGCAGTACCTCAATCACGGAACCCCCTGCTAAATACTCCGGCGGTCAACGATTTGGCACCGAATGGCTTGGGAAGTGACATTGTCACTCAGTATCTAGACTCTAATTTTCCTGCCTGGCAGGCAGAGGGACATACAGAGTCTCCCATCAGACAAATATGGAATGTCATCGGCTCTCAGGCCAACACAGAAAACATGGTCAACGCCGAGGACACCATCAATCAGGTGAAACAAAGGGTATAGTATTCAAACTTGATCTCCATAAATTTGGCTAACGCCAGCCAGGTTTGGGGCTTGGATGCAGTGATTGGCGATGCGCGTTGGAAACTCATTAGGAAGAACGTGGGCACTCGTTGGACAGCGGTAGCTGGCACCATCATCCAATATGTAAGTTGGCTCGAACACTGGCCGGTGCTCGCATGTTGACTGAAATAGACATTTGGGGTCTTTGAATATCTTAACCACGACAACATCCAGCTTCGCATGCGTAGGCAGAACGAGCAGATGGTTCGAATCCTACGAGACTTTAGCGAACCTTACATGAACCAGGTTGAGGCAGACACTGGAACGCGCCCAGCTGATCCGCACCTCGACCAGCACTGGCGGAATTATATGAACCAGCACTTCGAGCGGATGGTGCAACGTACTCGAGATGTTTTGCAGGATCGAGTCGACCGTCTGCTGGAGATCTGGAATGACCGTGCGACTAATCTTTTGAGCGATTACCTCAACAGCGGAACGGCCGGAGACGCAACTGGAAATATTCAGGAGGCTTTCAGTGTTATTGCTTTGTTTGACGATTTCAATGATCGGATAAACACGGATATTACGTTGCCGGGTGACTTCTGGTCGGATGGGGGTAATGGGGACAACGGCGGCAGCGATGGCAATAATGATGAGGATAGTGACGGGGGTGGTGATGGCGATGATGGTAGCGACGGGGATAGGGGTGAGGACGGTGACGACTCAGATGATAAAGAAGAGGATCCTGACTTCGAGCCAGGTGACGATAGTGATGGTGACTCGGACGGATCCGATGATTAGGTGTACTGCTTCATTCCAAACCCTCCAGGCTTCTTCGAATAGACTCGCACGTAAATTGTTTCCTCTAACTTGGGTACTTGAGGTTCGAGCGTGGTGTTCTGTCAGGTATCAAGCGCCTGGACATTGATGACTGGGAGTTGGGGGAAGATTCTGTTGGAAATAACGTCCCTTGTCTAATATGGACTGCAGATGATTGGAGCTGAGGACTGCACACACCTTGGCAGCGTGGAATGCAAGGTTCAATTGGAGCAGATGATGGAGGTTGGCAACTACAACTACGCCGTAATGGATACATGGGCGGCCGGCGAGCCTTAGGTTTGCTCTTGCTCTGCATTTTATATAATGGCGCCACCCAGTCATTGACAGGCTTCGGAGTCAACATAGCACTCATGCTTTTACAATGGTCTGATTGAAGCAAGTAGCTGTTTCAGATAGCTCCTTAAGCCGTTGGATGGCCTGCCTATGGTG
>JABFFE010000089.1:0-27570 GCA_013623625.1 Fusarium setosum | reverse complement strand
TCCGCCATAACAAAGACACAACAACAAACCACAAATATATAACTCGGTCATACACCAGCCCCAGCGCAGGTCGCAACAAGAACAATTACAAACCTTTTCCTACCATCATCAACCTTACTACCACTACATCAACTATCAACCACAAAGACACAATGGCTTCCTCAAGCGAAACAACCTGCTACTACCTTGTCCCCAATCTCCAGGCCCTCGACACTTCAGCCCGCGAAGTCGACGCCTCCGCCTACACCTGGGTCCAACCGACAATGATTGAGGACGAGGACCTCACCTTTGACGGCAGGGCCCTCAGCACCTGGTACGAGGAGGAACGTCGCCGTCTCAGCAGCGGCAGCGACGAGGAGGAGCGCCGCGGACGCGAGCGCGTGAGGAGGAATTACTCTCGATCCAGCAAGTCGCACAAGAAGTAAGCGGCTCGGTCGCCATGATCAAGAGGAGGGAAGGCGAGCGGGAACTTGACGGCGGACACATCTCGACACTATGATACCCCTTTAGACACCACCGACATGCGACATCTACCACCTCATGGATCCCGCCGCAACACTTCTCGAACATGCTCTCCTCTACGGATCACACTGATGCTCGACACTGCATCTCTCTACCATCTACCTCAGACATCTCGTCGCATCACACGAAACGACTATAGACACCCAGACTCAGACATTACTACCTACCGACCACTCGCATCACTCCTATACATCGACCTCTCCCAACCATGACACACCTGTACAACTTGCCTTCGCTCACCAACCAACCAACCAACCAACCAACCAACCAACCTCTTCTACATTAGCATCAGCATCGGGATTACTGGGCACCATCATCAACGGAAAGCGCATTTAGACTTGGGGAAACATTCATCACACTACTCCATGATTCTTGGGAACCTCTCCGCTTTGTTTGCGCAGCGGGAACATGGAAGCACGGGTCGTACATCTTTCAGGCGTTGTATTTTGTTTATTGTTATTACAATTCTGTCTTGCATTTGGGATACCCCATCTGGTTGGATGTTTTTTTTGCACCTCTTTTTTCATCAGGCTGGCCTGGCTACCTGATGTGTGTGAAGGCAGGGGGAGCAGGCGATGGATAGCGAGTTATCTGGGCTTGGATATCTTGATCATCTCGTGGGATAGGTGACGGTGATCTAGGCCGCAAGAGGTAGCTCTCACTGAATGGCAGAAATACCATAAGTTTAACCATAATGACGATGCTCTCGCTGTGTCTGTGACGTGAATACTTGAACCCATCGCATATTAACGCCACAGCTGTGATGGCGAACCTGGATCATAGTCAGCTTGTAAGCCAACAAAGACCAGATCACCAGTCCATCATCAACAAAGACGAAGCTACCCGATGGGCCCCGCGCCCAAAGTAAGCTCAAGCTTGTAATACCCGTCTCACCTACAACGTTGCAGTCCCTCTTGACAGGAAAAGAGAGCTGTGCCGTTCGCATCACGCCGGCCGTGGCAGATGATCCACCCATGAGGTCATCCACGCCCCCCTTCCGCAATCATGCCACTACCACGTGTGGCCAGCAGTTCGTCCCAGATTTGACATGACAAACTCAGGGACAGTGCTTTTGGGAAATCCCATGGGGGAAAAGTAGACTGGGGGAGCTTTGACGGTGAATTACCACGATCTGTTGTGGCTTTGCGATCGCGATGACGTCGGGTGCCCTGGCATCTCTCCAAAAAAGCCTGCTTTTCAGGGCAAAAACCTCTCAGCCTTTCAACGTTGACAAACACAGCTTAGCGGTCGATCATAGGGCGGAGTGTAAGCAAGTCCTTGACAGGATTAAAAAGAATGCCATTTTTAAAATACCAGTCAACACCGACTTTTTTTTGCGCGTTTGCCACTGTGAGTGCAAAAAGACGTGATTTCCATGTCACTCTCCCGCTCCCCCAATGTCTCGGGTCTACCATACACATCGCACAGGTTGTCATCGAATCGACTGCGGACCCTGCTCCGACCGCGCCGAGTCGCCCCGGAGCCGCTCCGAGCCATCTCTTTCGTGCGTAGGGCATTGGAGTGTAGGCTGATGGCTGCGGGTCATCAGGCCAGGACCAGGGTGAAGCTCTCCCCCGGCCGGGCGCGTGCGGGTGGCGTGGGGGGGTTTGCAGATCAGCTCACGGAATCGGGAGAGTGAAAAGGTGTTGTGGTTTTTGAACTGGTGGGTTGAGGTTTTGGTGATGTTATTTTGAAGGCCTGTATGTTGTGAGGTTGCTGTGTCATGGTTGATCCTGCGCGCCACTCTTACAGGGCATACGGTTCGGCGGTTGTTGTAGACTCCGAATGCATCAGTCTGACTTGAGAGTTGTGAGAGATTTAGGGATGTCACAATAGAGCAAGATAGCCGGTCAAGGGATACTATTCCACGCCCAAGGTCCAAGTTTATTGCTTAGCTCAACTCGAGGCCTGCAGGATTAACATGACAAGATCAATTAAACCGAAACCTCAAGTCGGGATCTCTGGCATCGGGAAGTTGAGAGAAGTCAACCCAGTCTTGAAATCCCATACTTTCCTCACTATTCGTTACTGCCTGTAAACAAACCCATCCTTCTGAACTCCCGACATATCCACGGTCCGCATCTAATTGATCTCAAGACGATCTTCTCCGATATCCCATCCCACCCAAGCTCAAGGCCGCTGAGCATCTCCATTCTCAAATTTTATTATACATACTGACCATGGATATATCGAAGTTACCTGTAGACTTCTTCTATCGTAATCAATGCCGCCAACGAGATCCATATTCGCGTCTATCATAAAACCAACCCATGTCGCTCAGCGCTGAAGAGCCTCTGGAACTTGCAGCATATCTACCCTCATATAGAGTGATCATGACCTTCCCTGAAGGGGGTGTGTCTGGGTAGAAGGTTTGTGTATTCGCAAGAAGACGTGTCCTTCTTTCTCCCTTCCCTCTACCAGACCGCAGCACTTCCCAACCGCAACAGAACCGATGGTTGATCATGGTGCCTATACTCAAAGGTGGGATGTCGATCAGGATGCCGCGTAGCCTTGAAGGCTTTTATAGCTTCCGGTCTCTCTTTTCCACTGGTCCCTCACCATGTAATCACCCTCCTCTCAGGAGGTGTCTGCAAAACTGTCGCAGAGCTTGAGCATGTACTCATCTTTCTGGAGTTTTGAAGTCCCAAAGCATCTCGGATGGGGTCTCACCATATCTCCTCAATGAGCTTGGAGACAGCTACAGGAAAGCTCATATTCCCGAGGGGACCAAAGGAGGTGAAGCCACGACTCGACGTACAAGTCCCGAACAGCCGTAACGATATCGGGTTCGTCAATGCCCAAATAGCGTGGCTGGATACCGTATTCGGCTTGGAAGCAAGCGTTTCTAAATGTACCATGTTCTTGTGCCTAACAAACTTTCACTGCAAATTTAATCCCTCCCGAGGGCTCACGGTATGTATATTTCTGCCTTGACTTTGACTACGGTCACCTCTTTTATTGGCTCTTTTCGATAAGGCTCAGACTTTCACTGCAAATTTAATCCCTCCTAAGGGCTCACAGTATGTATGTTTCTGCCTTGATGCTCGCGTATCTTCGTACCCATTATTTACACCCAAAGTTTTTAAGAGATTTAATCCACTCGGAGGCTAAGAGGTTGTCCACCCGTATAGCACGTGGTATCTCAGTTCACTCAAATCGTCAGCACCTTGTGATCTTCAGCACGATGTTTAGACACGGTGAGGCCATAAGCTTGTACCTGTAATAAACGAAACCTAGATTAAAAAAAAGTTATAAAACATGCAGGAATCTTTTTCCTCTTCCATTTTAAAGCAACACAAGATGTTTACTTCAGGACTACCCAGGTTGAAGACTAGCGGTGTTTATCCGCCATCGTCCCTCGTTTAGCGCCTATGTCATTCTTCATCGGTTCAATCACTACAACATATGCAAAGGTATCATGCTAGCAACAAGTAATAGCCCACTTTATGCCGCCGTTTGAACTCTTGTTCGATCTGTAATCGAAATGACCTACATGGGTGCCCCCTGGTTCTTGTCAAATACCGTTGTACCAGTGACCGAAAGGAAACGCTCCCTTAAGAGCCTGGCTGGTCAAAAGTACCTGATGCCTTGACAGTTCTTGGCAAGTTGTCTGGGGCCCAGCGCTTCTCGCACACGAGATGAAACTTTTCACTGCAATTTTAACCCCGCCCGAGGCCCGCCAGCATTACCTGCCTAGAGAATCAGTCACCTTGGATGCTATGAATCAAGAAACAAGCGCGCTGGTGGACAATCTGCCGTTGTCCAGATCCCTCCACGCCAGCTAATAATTCTCGGCCCGCGAATGACATGGCTCCCATGGAATCCATCGGTGTATCAAGACTTCCCTCCAGAGCCTATAAAGAAACAAATGTGATAAGTTGGGTATCCTAAAATCGTGAAAGTAATTGGTGTGCTGAGCCGAGAGGCGCCCCGTACGGAAGATGCACTCAATACATGGCTCCATGTCTCTTGACCGCGTCTTTTTAAGCTGACGTCCAACAAGAACTTCTTTAACTTAGCCCTTGCCAAAAGGCCAAGATTTTATATTCCCAATGTCAAGCTAGGCTTAATGTCAATACCAACAACCCAAAGATCGACTTGACCATGGCACAGGGCCAGAACGTGGAGTCCTCAACGAGTTGGCAGTCTCTATTCAGGCCCTAGGTTAAGCAAGCAACAATCCCCGTGCATTCCAACGTCAATTCAACGATGGATCTAATAGCCTTGGCCAGATCTCCTAATGTCCGGTCCATTCAGGTCTCGCCGAGAGCAACGACAGATCGGGTTGGTGTCCCTCAATGCTCACGATAGCTTCACTATTCCGGTCCCGAGTACCCGGACAGGTATTCTACACATCTACAACCCAACTATATCCAGCAACTCTAAATAAAGCATCACCTCCGGCGACACCGATATGCATTCCTCCTCTTCATCTCGACAGAGAATGGTTCCAGACCAGCGCAAAAGGCTGGCTGAACATTCAGTGAGCTGACCGCATGAGCTATCCCCACGACTGCATCAACCATTGGCACAACGAGTTCCTCGAGGCTTATGGGCTGAACCTGAGCCCCATCAGCTCCAGCATTCTCATCCAACCACCTGCATACAAAAGGATTGATAGGGCTGAAGAAGGCGCAATGTGATGGGAGTTCTGGAATCAGCCATTGATCCAAAGGGAATGGAGAGCTGAAAAATGCCAGTGAATTAATTTAGGCTCGGTACGTACCGACAGAGCTAACGCCACAAGTGGTGACGCCACAAAGGTTGCTGTCCCCAGCCACATTTTCAACATCTGAGCGGAAAAAGCTGGATCTTGGGAAACCCGTGTGATCCGTCTATTGGAGGCGCAGTCTTCTTGGGGGTTGTATCGCCAAGAATCGTTCCATCTTTGTTGGAGATCGTGTTGCCCCCTCCCCCCCAGCTCGAATACGCAAGAGATCCTGGCTTGCGTATGCCGAGAAAGAATACGCATTCGTGTGTCACCGGCCTTGCAGAAAGCCACCTGCAAAGCCTCTGCAATACCCCGCGATTAACCGCTATTCATTTCCGTTTTGAGTTCTTGCTCGTCTGCCTCTCTGGAATTGTTCATCCTTTGAGTATTATTATCAGTGAATCCTATACATCAATATCAAGGGTTTCCTCCGTCATGTGGATCCAGGGTCTCCGGAGCCAACAAGTGCCGCTAGCGGGAGCCCACATCGGAGCTGCGGGTCCATCCGGCTCAGCCCTTTGTGTGACAATGTGAGTCAACGCAGGACAGGACAGGACAGCTCAAAGTCCATGATGTGTGCATATTCGCTGGGGAATCATCCAACGTTTTTTTGGTCGGGTATATCGGAACCCTCGGCTACTCTTTCTCTTCTCTTCAGCATCATACCATTTCCCCAAGGGGCACTTGCTCAACCGTCGTCATCATATTATCATGACAGCCCGTTTTTCTCATCCAACCTTGGCGCCAAAAGCTTATCGCTTTCTTGAATCACAAGCCGGGTCTGCCATTCCAGCCAGACACAGACCTTGTGACCAAAGATCTCCCGCGTTATCAAAAACATGTCTTTTTTTGCCTCTTGGGCTAGAACCGCCAAGATGGTTGAGAAGCTACACGGGGGAGGGCTAGCACAGACTGCAAGCCTCAAAAAGACTTATCGTTATTTTTCTCTAGGCGGAGGGGGGACGGACAATGTCTCCGCATGCGCTGTAATTCTTTGTGAAGTTCCTGTTCTTTAGCTTGGTGATCACCGTGCCATGCTACCCAAACACGCGCCCCTCGTCCTCTTTCCCTCTAATCTTAGCCTTACCCGGCGCCCTGCCTAGCGAAAAAAATGCTGCCCTACCAAGTTCAAGTCGGATATCGTGTTTCCGATTACAGACCCGATCGGCCCCCCAATGCCTTGCCAGACGATGATGAAACTTGGTTCCCTTATTGAATCATGCCGCATTTCCAACCCCATGACAATCATCACCCATCCCACGCATGAATTTCTCCAAGGGTGGTGGTGGTGCATCAGTCACCACAGCTAGCTAGCCATCCAAAACAATGACCCTTTTTTTTTTCACTCTGCTCACAGCCTCTTTTTTTCTTGACCCTGCCCGCATGTGACGACGCCCACCACCCATTCACTCCCTGAGCCCGCCACACGCGACGTGAAAGCTTCACTGGGCTCAGGCCCTGCGTATCAAAAACCCGTCCTCCCAGTGGCGTCTCCGCCTGGCTTGCAACCGCATCGCATCAGCCCGCTGACTTTCCATTCCCTCCTTTTTCGGTACTCACCGTTGGGCAGCTACCGGGTCCCAGGTATAAGACTCCTCTCCAGCCCCAACCCAGCCTGACGTCGTCCCAGGAACACAAACCTATTTTTTCTTTGCTTGAATTTCAATCCATCTTGTCAAACTGCCGGTTCTCTTGTGGCATAAAAGAACAGGGACTTGCCTGTACGATTGGGCCCTAGCCAGTGTAATGCCGATCCGACCCACCACAACAGAGACAACGCATCAAGACGCCCTGACGCCGGTGGTGGATTGAAAGCAAGCAAGCAAGCAAGAAAAGAAACATAAAAAAGCAATGCAAGGACAGTTGAAATAACGAATTGCACGGGCTATAATTGAATACGAATATAATCTCGGCAGCCCTACACTTTTTGTGTCTCACGACATTCTTACCTCACCGACTTCTTGGTTTAATACTTGACGACTCTCTCTCCCCCGACTTACACCATCCACCTTCTAATCGTCAGCGCTACTACGACACTGCTACTACCATGCATCGCCCAAACCACCCAGGCCCCATCCAGCTGCCTCCCATGCTGAGCCCTCCCAGCGACGCAGCCATGGCTCTGTCAAAACACCACCACCGCCAAACCAGCGAGGACCGTCCCGCAATCGCAACCATCCAACGAAGCCGTCAGGCGAGCACCTGCTCCGAGCGCAGCTGCGAGGGCATGACGGCCGACGAGACGAGGGATCTGTGGAGGTGCATGCTCGAGCTGCAGCTGCGCTATGGGTGCTACAACTCTACGCGGATAGACATGGCGATTGATGCAGGCGAGGATGGGCTCGATCTCATGCGTATGTTCCCCACTTGACCAGAATAATTCACTAGGTATACTAATTCTCCTCAGCAAACCGCTTCATCATCGACACCCTCAACGAGTCCGTAATCGACCTCCCCGACGAGGGCCGCGAGCTGCTGAACCGCTACCTCTGCCCAGCCTCTAGCGCAACCAAGCAAAAATGGAAGTTTTGGAAGAAGGACTAAACTCTTCCACCATGGATATAAAAATAGGACCTTTTTCCTTTGTCGCATTAGGGGGAAAGGTTTCACGGCGTTTATTTGCATGGGATGGCATATTCTAGACGGGGGCGTGAAACAAAGCCGGGAGTTGGGAAATTCGGGTCGGTGCTCTCTCAATGCTTTGGACAAAAAAACGCACGCTTTTTTATTTATTTTTAGTATCGATACCCTACGATATCAGAATGGTCATAATTTCTAACTGCACGAATTATAATCTTTATGCTTAGGACTCAACATTGGACTACATCAGAGGCACTCACCAATACCACGCTCATAATACACATCCCTTCACAACCTCTCCTTCATAAACTCACTCTCCCCATACCCCATATGCCTTGCCTGAATCTTCATACTCTCCAACACCCTCCCCTTAACCCCCTCATCCTCGATATCCATCCCCGCAAACCCTCCATGCGTCGCCCGGAACTCATACCCCCTCAAAATCCCCCACATCCTCGCCATCTCGTCCACACTCAACGGGATGAAATTCGGAATACTATACAGGAAAGAAAACGAGTTCAGACCCGCCGGCCTCTCGCGCCCAGCCCCCGTGGCGTCAACGTCCCACCTCCCCACGCCCGCAGCCGTCGTCATGAGCGTGTCGGCGATGAGCAGCCGCCCGTCAAAGAGCAGCACCATGGACCCGGGAAAGTGCCCCCCGAGCTTGATGGCCCTGACGCCCGTGCCCTGCCCCCCAATCTCCGTCTCCGTGCTCGTCAGCGACACCTGGTGCGCCGAGTCCATGGTCGCCCACGGCCTGTCCTCGGCCGCCAGGTACACGGGGCACCGGAACGCCCTCGCCCACTGGACGTGGGTGCTGTAGAAGTGCGGGTGGCTGATGACTATCGCCCTCAGGCCGCCCAGGGCCTCAATCCGGGCGACCGTCTCGTCGTCGAGCAGCGAGATGCAGTCCCACAGGATGTTGCCGCCGGGCGTCTGGATCAGGATGGCCCGCTGGCCGATGGCCAGCTTTGGCGTCGACGAGATGAAGGTGAGGCGCGGGTCTGAGGCCAGGGGCACAAACTCGTTCCTGTGCAACTTTCTCAGCTCCCCCAGCGTCGAGAACGACTGGCCCGAGGGCGGGACGAACTGCCGCGGGTCGTCGCAGACATGGCACGTCTTGACCTTGTCGCGGTCCGCCGTCGGGAACTGGGTGCCGCATGTCTCGCAGACGAGCCAGGTCGCCGCGGTGACTGGGTCATACGGCTCCGTCGTAATAGTGTCCATGATTAGACAAAGATCTACTGCTTCGCTGGCAGAAATCTGGGGCTGATGAAGCCGGGGTATCCGGGTCTCTGGTAAGCCGATCGAGGCTTGTTTCCTTGGGCGGAAGCCAGGGCTGCCGGTTCCAGGGCGGTTTAAGCTCGATATTTAAACTTGATATCCCTGCTTCTGGAGCTTTGAACGGTATCCAATCAATCCCACTTGCGACGTGTTCTACCGATGAGATGAGTCGTTGTATTCCACTTCTCCCCCACTCTCGAGCTGAACGAGAGCACGTCTTGGGCCGGCCGAGCTCGGCTTTGGGCGCCTTGTTCTATGACTTGCATACCTGACACTTCAAGCGGAGAAATAATGTATGAAAACCATTGGCTGTCTTTTCCAGCAGTTGCAATTACTCAGCCATGAGTCGGAGATGGCCAATTCCTCACTGACGTCACACGACGCACTTACACAGTTGATATTACCCGACCCTGAACAGCCAGAGGGCCTTCCGTATACTCGGGCGGGTAAACCGATAAGCGCCGACAAGTAGATGCTTACTCTATTGCAACCACCTTCCTATACTGCTTGGTCGAGCTTGGGCTAATACTCCAGATGGGGATATAAGCCAGCTCACTCAGACGGCTGTCACGTTCGTCACTCGAGTAGATCTCAACTTCAACATAAAAGTTATCGCGTTTATTGTATACAAGTACAAATGAGTATCCCCAAGCACGGTGGAAGTTGATACTCTCCAAACTGAGCTGGAAGGCGCTCAACACCAAGAATCCATCACCAAACTCCAACTCCCAGGTTACACGCTAAATATCCGCCACCACTCAGCTACAAACCACCAAAAACAGGTCATCATCGCAACTTACCACGCCTCCCACATCTGGTGCCCCATCGAGATGAGCCGGTTAAACAGCTGATCCCGCATGACAACCGCAGTGAGATGATGCTCCCTCCCATCCTTGGTCCGGACCATCAACCCGTCCACGATCTCACTACCCATCGCCCACCCAACAATAATCTTGCTCTTCCACCCCAGCCCACCCATCTTCTTCAGCTCGTCAATCTCCCCGATCGACACCGTCCACGCGGGCTTGACGTCGCCAATGTCCGACGTCCAGCTCACGGCCGGCGTCGTCGCCGTCGCCGTGATGTACGCGTGGCCCTTCTTGCCCTTGTACCTCGCAGGGAAGCGGATAGGTCCCGTCAACGGGTTGGGGGCCTGGCCCTTGACGACGCCGAGGCGGTTCTTTGCGTGGCGCGCTCCCACTATGGCCTTGGCTTTGTCGGCGGCCAGGGCCGTCTGGACGCCGCCCTTTGTGGTGCCGCGGATGAGGTTCATGATGCGGTGGGATTTCTTGTGCTTGGTCTTTTCCTCTTCCTGCTCTTTGACCTCCTCGTGGATCATCTCAGGATCGGCCTTGACAGCCTCTGCGATTTCGCCTTCTGTAGCCCCTTCTGTTGGTGTTAGCCATGAGCTCATTGCAAAAGCAAAAGATACGGTAGATACACACCCAAATGGTCCAAGCCCTCGCCAGCAGTCTCGTGGGGGGCAACCGGGGGAGGGACATCTGAAGACGGAGGCGGAGGCAGGGGAGCCTTGTTCCTCTCTCCGATACGTAGAAGCGTGATGGCCAGCTGAGCGTTGGTCGGGACCCCCTTGAGGATTGTGTTTCGCAGCTCGACGTACTTCTCCCATCGGGGATACGTCCTGTTGACAAAGTTCAACGCCGGGGTGATGATGGGATCGCCAAAGAATCCAAAGCCTGCGCCGAATCCGAGGCCCTTCATCAGCAAGTACGGAGACGTCAACCACGATCCAAGAAGCAGCGGGAAAAGAGCAGCAACCAGGATAACCTTTGGGCGATGACGGTGAAACGGCGCAGCCGGGCTCAGGGCGTTTCCGAATCTCTCCCAGGTATCGACAAAGTCGGCAATCAGATGCATCGTCGGACGAGCCTTGTCCCAGACAGCGTTCGATACGGGCTTCTTGGCCCGGTTATGCTCAATCCCCGTCTGGACGCCGACCGTCTTCTGCTTGGCGTCGGTGACATCCTCTGTGAGCTGGGTAGGGTCCGGGGCAGCGCTGTCTTCATCGGGATCCGTCTGGGGATGCTTGCCAGCGGCGGTGCTGACGACAATCTGGAGGCTTTAGTTAGTTGCCTCCCCAATAGCATGGTGAAAAAACGCCTTACACCTGAACATACCGTTGACAAACTCGTGACGAAGCTGTGGGCCTCCTGTTCAACTGCCTCGCCCTTGTGCTTCTCCGGGGCTCCGGTGACGGAATCGTCCGAAGCGAGGACGCCGGCAGCCGGTTTCTGGACTCCGCCGGTCTTTGGGTCGATTAGAGACGGGGGAGCGCCTGGGAAGCAGATCTCGCGAGCCCGAGTAGAGCTGATGAGGATCATGAGAAATACGATGATTGTCGGTCCGAGAAGATCAAGCAGCCAGGCCAGAGTGTAGACAGCCAGAAAGGCAGATGTCCGCTGGTACTCCTTCCACGACCGAAGACGAACAATGTGCTTCCAGAACGAGAAGAGCTGGACAAAGACCGACATGTACAGACGCTCAATCTGCGCTCTCAGCTTCTCCGGCGAAAACTCTTCATCATCTGCAATGTTCATGTCCAGCTCCCCCAGCGGCGGCTCCTCGATGCTCCTGACATAAAACACCTGCTTGTCGAACCGTCGGATCAAGGTCCAGAGATCCTCATTCTTGAGCCCCCCAACCAGCGGAGGGATGTGATGGGTCTCCTCGTTCCATCCCAGGTTCTTGACCTCAATGTCCCCATGCTCAATCTGGCTGGCGCCCTTCTCCTCAAAGTTCTTGCTCTCCTCTGCGAGGGCGTGGCTTGTAGTAGGTGCCTCTTCCTCGTGTGTCTCGATAATCTCTGGCTCACTGCCAGCGCCGGCGGTCGAGGGCCGACGCGTCGGGTCATCGCTTGCGGATGTAGCCATAGCTAGTTACTCTCAGGGGGCAAAGAAACACACGAAAAGATTGGAGGATCAAGTTGCCAGAATCACCGCAGAAGCTCGACATTTCTAGATATCCCCTTCTCCTTCAAGCTGGAATTCGATACGCCCCGCCATCTACGTCAAACCATCGAGTGCAAGTGCCAGGGAATCGTCGAGTGCACGATCCGATCTAGTCGTGACGTCATGGGCAATCAGCTGAAAGCCGATCCGGCGTTCCAGCAGCAGGGACTCGTTATCTTGCCAGGGCAGGTAAGGGTCCTAAAACCAAACATTCGTGTCCCCCAAAGACGTCTGATGGATGGTCGCTATTCCAGTTATTTTCGCTCCTGGAGCCGCGTGTGTGTTCGCCCTGTGGTTCATGGCCAGACGTCACCGTCCCCATGTGATACAACGGCCTTGGCCTTTAGCGCAGAGCCACCCCCCCGTTTTGCTACTGGTGGCTTCCATTCTCGTATCTCGGAATCAGCCGTTGTCTCTAAATTTCCTGTTTTTGTCAACCCTGCTCGGGTAACATTGAGGCTCTCATCAGGGATGCCGTCGATCCCCGGGTGCGTCCTCCGGGGGTGTGGGGCCGGCCCCGATTGACCGGACCACACGATCCGGGACAGTGACATTCCGCGACCAAGGACATGCACCGCTATGACTGTACGAACATCGTCATGCCTTGATATCATGTTATCCACCGCTGTAATAGGCGTCAACTGCCTTGGCCTCATCGTCCGTTGTCAAGTCATCCCTCAAGCCCCTTCCATGCTGAACAGTGTAGACTCGTTCACTAGGTCGAAGATTGAACATGGAAGCAGCAATGGACGACATCGGGGTTCTGACTTGGTTCCAATCTCACAGTTGAGAGCTAAAGGACGTCAATTCCAGCCTAGGGAGCGACTTTGCCAGTAGCCAATTAGGCCATCTTCTGATGGGCGATATAGGAAGACTATAGAGGACAGAAGCTACACCGTGTTGAGAGAGCGACGCTTAACTAAATAACCATCACAAGCTTAGGCAATATCGGGGCCGACTTATGTGCAGTCTCTACTTGGTTGGCTGATACTATGACTATGCTCTAGAGTAAAAATTGGGCTGAACAAAACTATTGCCTCATCTTTGCCAGGATACACGGTGCTCGCAATCAGACGGATAGGCAAGATATCAACTAGTTCTTCTTATCACAAGTGATGGTCACAAATGGCTTGAGCCATGGCACTCGTTTTAGTCCCACCGGAACCGACCAGCTGCAACAACATGAACCGACCCAAGAACGCTCTATGGCCACGCGCAATTCCATCAACTGGTGCATCAGATTCTTGACACTAGAGTTCATTGGCCAAGTACAAAACTGAAGCAGTGCACCATGTCATTCGGTCCTTATAAATAAACAATGGGAGAGTATGGGCGCCAGGATGGTTCTTCATCAAGCTCAGAGCTCTTCTCCGAGACCCAACACGAGTGTGGCCAATCTTTAACTAACTGCCTACAACTACTCTAGCCTTGAATAACTACCAAGTCCTTACGATAATAGAATATTAAAAGTATTCATAAATGCCCCAGGGTCTTCGAATTGGGATGGGTGACGAACGTGATTACGCTTAAGTGTATCTATGTATGGTCTGGCTCCAACCTCTCCAGAATGTTGACTCGGCATTGACCACACGAGACAACTATGAGCTGTACCACTTGAGCCGCCGTGTACGATGCAGTTCATACTCGGCTAAAGGCATCCAGTAAAGCACTCTTAAAACAATCCAAGTAATAGGCATGCAATGACTTCATCGTCAAGTGCCTTAGCTGAACACCAACGGATCCCAGCTTACCCTAGAGCCTCCCGTTGGCCAGCTTCACGATCTCAACTTTCGTCAGAGGACTTCAAACTTCCTTGCTACCAATGACCAGAGGTAATAATGTGCGTGGAAATGCCGTCAAACTGTCTTAATCAACTAGTTCCACCTGAACTATCTATGCTTGTCTTTGATTCACGGTGAACCGTCCCTTCAACCTACTCACTCTCTCACGTTGCGGCTACGATCGCGTCTACCTCTCTGTGATCAATACCTACCTGCGCTCAAGATCAAATCCTCGCCCTGAAACCGCAACATCAGTCGCAATCGCGAGATACAATGACGCTGAGCATCATCAGCCTCACCGCTCCCACCGCATGCCACAATGCAGAGGACCTTCTCAAGACAACAAACAATGAGGCATATAGACACGTCGACTGCCCTCGACCGAGGCCCATGGCGCGACTCGATCAATACTGCTCGCCACAACGCAAGCCCGCTGTCGTCGAGGCATTTCTGCACCTACAGTTCACCAGGATGCGTCAGCCGATCAATAGAGAACTGCTGTCAAGCAGCGCAGGTCCAAACCAGGCGCTTCCACGTAACAGGAGCCCATGTATGATGGTATCCCCCTTGTCCAGCTTGACGCCCAAGTAGACGCAGGGAAGCAAGAGAAAACTTTGCGTCTCAGACACCGGTGAGGCCTTGCCGGCGTTCATGATCCCCAGACGGGGCGATCCGTCACTTACACGGACCAGATTTCAGTCGTCACGGGACAGCCTCATGTCATCCTCCCCCGGACGCATTCAATATCGTGGCCGTCTCTCAGCACTTGGCCCCCCACGCCAACTGAAACCCGGAAAATGATCAATTGCCTTCTTCCAGTCTTCAGCGCGTCTACGACAGAGCTTTCTCTCCTGTGCAGCCTCAGGCGCCAGGCGCTGGACGAATGAGAGCCCGCCACACGGCGCAGGCCACTAAGCCGGGGGCCCTCTCTCGCGGACGTGGATAGCTTCTGCAAGGGCCAACTGACCCTGATGAGTCTGGGCGCGCGCGACAAATCTCCTTCTCGAATGACTAACAAGGGAGCGAGAGGATGGACGAGATGGAAAGGGGTAGTGGATTGATTGTCGCAGCGGTGAACAGGATGAACCCGCAGCAGGCCTGTTGTCTTCAGGGTCCTCCGTGAGCGACACAGGGATATGCCGTAAGGACCGACGTAGAAGGCTCAGGAACCCTGAGCCAAGCCGACCGTTTGAATCGCTTGGTCGCGAGACTCTGCTGCGGCTTCAGAGCCCTGAGCTTCCCCAGCCGACCCGCAGAGACGACGTCTGCGTCTTGCCTTGTACCCGGCAGATGCGTCTGGGTATTACATGAAGAATTCGGCCTGTGAACGTGCTTTCCGCGCTGAATGTTCGTTTCATCCTTATGGCTAAACGTACGACCAAGTAGATATCCAAGGCCACTCGGCTGGCAAACAAGAGTCATTGTCCAGCAGGACAATTGATTGCTTCCAACCTCACCACGCAACTTGGCAAAGGCCAGGGACAGGCAGTTCTGACACCAAGTACCGAGTCGATTGACCCTCCGAATGCCGAGCTGTCTGTGGAGACTGAGAAAACAGCCTGCCCAGGCTGGCCTCAAGTCCGCACCTAGTAAGCCATGTTTTAGCCCCAGGACAAACGCGACCACTCAACTATTTCGGGTGCCTGAGTGATGGGGAACGGGTGCCTGACAAAACAAGACCCGACTGTCGGCGTGGATGGGTCATGGTCGGTTGCGAACCAGTCATACTGGAACCCGGTGGAGTTGGGGTTTGTGAGAAGTCGATTACCAATCGTAATTTCTTCATGCCGAGGACAAGTCGGCTTTGAGCTGTCTGCCACGAGCAAAAAATCCTTCGGGTAAGCATCCAAAGGCATGTGCATCGCATCGCATCGCATCGCATGTCCATTGACCAGTCGAGAGCTCGTGCCTCAGAGAGCTACCTACTATGTACAGCTTCAGCCGGGCTCGGCTCAGCCCCAACAGCGGCTTGGTGGCACAGCCGCATACACAACCCTGGCTGCGATCGTCAGGAACAAGACACACCAGTCTTTTGGCATGTGCTGTCTGTCCCTGTTAGACCTCTTTGGGACAACGGTGGGCCGATGACCAAGTCCTTCTGTGAGAGGCATATTCGCACGCGTGTGGAAGAGAGTGGAATTAATGGCCTTGAGCCGAGTCTGTCAGTAACTGTTGAGAACCTTGCTCAAGCCGTTGAGACATTGTCAACCTGCGACGCAGCATGTTCATCCCGCTGCAGCGTTCGGCTGATATCTGTTCGTCCGCTTGCCACCATCGAACGAACCCTCATGAGAGAGCAATATAGAACAATATGGAAATGCCCGTCGCGCAGCCGTTGTCGAGACAGGGCAGTGCCTCAACCGAGGCTGCAGCTGGAAACAAGGAGTTCCTTTCTTTTCTAGCATCAGATCGAACGATTCCCCCTCTTCCTCTTCCCCACGATGGAATCGCAGATTACCGGCACATCATCACGATTGCTCCGCTCACTCACGTGCAGGACACAGCGCGCATCTCGCGGAGAGAGTCGGAGCTGTCTCGTACAGCGAACAAGAAGACGCAAGGCGTGGATCCCTTGTTAGAACTCTCATCGCATCGCGGCGCAGAGAATGCTGCCCAGGCCCGGCATCCATACTTTCCGGGAGGGAGGAGCAAGGGAACACTGGAAAATTCTGATCGGGTTTCTTTCGTCAGCCGTGGTGGAGATGCCAAGTGGGAATTGCAGGTTCAGGCTCCTCGCCGTTGTCGCCAGCAGCAGAGCTCTCTGCTTTCGGGCTCGCCACGCACTGGAGCTCGAGGACCAGATTGGAGTTTCCTCACCCAATCATCGTAGAGGTTATTCCATCCTATCCCAAAGCTTGCTGGGGTACTCGAATTGACTCCATTGAGTTCAATGTCTCAGCATCCAGACCCTTAACGGGCTTCGATGGCTGGCTGACAGTACGCATGGCACACAAATATGGCAATGCGCAATGCAACTGTGGCTCCCTCAAGTCTTCGGGGAACAAACCCCAGCCTCCCGATATAGATCGTGACGTTCCTCTGACGAGCCGGCCGAACTGAACCGGCTTGATGAGATCTGAAGAGATTTTCAGGGCTCCGGCAACTCCCACCAACTCAATTGGTTCTGGACGACCTCGGTTCGACCCAAAACGTCAGGCTGTTGTCAACAATTCATGAGGCTCATGCATCTCTCCCAGCAGTTTGGAGCCCCTAACTGGCATTCTTCGTTTAAGCTTCCAAACGACCTTCCGCTGGGTGACATCGTGGGCTCCAGAACTCGAGGCCGATGTAACCACACTGGAGATTGCAAAGCCATTGCCCAATCGACGCACACTGCGGCCCCTATCGCCACCAGGAACAGAGAGATCTCGGAGGCTTGGGACCCGAAGGTTCGGTTGTATGCTGTTCTGAGAAAACCGTTGCATTTCAACGATTTTCAAGGCAAACTCCCAAGTTGACGAACCGCAGGATTGTTGAGTTATCTTGCACCATGACGACCCTCCTGCCATCTGCGATAGACGTGCTTGTTCGAACTTTCAACTGCGGTTTCGTGGTTCATGATTGGCAAGACAAGACGCTTCATAGCCAAAGCTCAACAATGCTGACATGAGATATGCTGTGCATGATTACGGCCGCAGCCGTTGGACCTGCATTGGAATACTGCGGGCCGCGTATCGCTCCCGATGCTGGTTTTGGCATCAAGCTCCAATAGTTCCCATTTGGCCGAACCTTGACCTAAGCGATTAAACTGTGAGGTGATTAAGGAAAAAGTTGGTTCAGAAAATGGCCAAATTGGGAGTCCGTGCCTTCGACTCCATCAGTCTCGTCATCATGGCGAGCTTCAACGTCCGGAAACTGGATCATTATCCCCGGTAAAGAGGATGCAGCTCGTAACAGCTGAACACACTCACACAGTTGCAACGAGGCTGCATGTAACGCCGTATACCGCGTGCTTAACCTGCCACTACGGCCCGGTCTCAACCTTGAGTCGCAATCTAGTTCGAAAAAGCTTTCAACGGGGATCCAGGATCCACCAGTTCGACTCGACTCAGCGCCGCTTACTTCGTCTCTTGAACCACGACGCTTTGACCGAGACAGTAGCCGCAGTTCCCAAGGATAAATCCAAATTTGGCAATACCACCATGTTATGATAATGATGACGGCATATGGTGGGTTCAATATAATTTGAAGCATCGCGATGCTGACGAAAAGTGGTTCCTCTTGAGCTCCTGAAGCTGCATTGTCCTCCCAGCAAGTTCCTTTCCTTGTATGTGGATGGATCGTCGTCATGGTGGGAGGACACCTCTTGCAGATGACAAGGGTGCAATAGCCTCGCTGCCTTGCGACTGAGGCATAAATCTCTCTTGCCCAGGCATCAAACGCTGTGGGTCAACAACGAGGCGCTGGGCTTGCAAAAGATGGTAGGGATCTGCAAGGGGCGTCGCCGGGACCAGCCAGCCAATCACCGAGACTGGACGGAGACTTCGGACAAGGCATGATGAGGATGAGGAGAGAAGAGAAGAGAAGAAAAGTTGACGCAGCGTTGTCTGTCTTGGCTGGGAGGAAGAAACCGTTTGCTTCGTAACTTCATAGCGCGGAATCGTCAATAGTTGATGTGGGGTTCGGTTAGAGTTCTTTTGGGATTGAGTTTGGACATCATGGTGTGAATGCGTGTATTGAGGTTGTGGGCTGTGGTATTGTCTAGAGTATTGGGACCCATAGTGATGGACAATGAATGTAGACCAGCCATTGCCAAATCAGGGCCTCTCATCATCGACAAGGAAGAGAGGGATAGACTGCAGGAAGTCGAAGTCCCAAAAATTTCGAATTGTCCAATCGATATCTCCCCGTATGTGGCTCCATGAGAGAAGAGCCTTCCCCGAAGTACAGCGATGACTCAACGCCAGAGGATCATAGCGAAGACAGGCGAGATGAACCCCGAGACCGGAAGACAGGCAAAACAATCACGCGACTCAAATGATCCTGTCGTGCCAGGCGCAGAATATTGCACTGTCTCGCCCTCTTGTTGCCAAAGGATGACCTCTCGCGACGGTTATCTGCCACATGGTGGTCATGTGTGTGACAGGTAACGAGTCGCGAAGTGCAAACTCAAACCACCCTCCTCCTGAGCAGAATTGCGCAACTTAGCCGTCTGTCAACCGGGTTCAAGACGGAGCAGTGGTAGCACCAGTTGGCTTAATGCTCCATCCAAAGAGAGTTTGCTGATTGAAGCGCCAGTCTGTAACAGTAAGGTGCAGTCCTTGCTCTTCATCGCGTCCAATTCGCTGTCGATATCCGATGCAGGCGATCAAGCCTGGCAGGTCTTGGCTTTCAACCTATGGCCAAAAAAAAAAGAGATTTGGCAATACCCTTAAGCCTCTCCAAGTCTAAACTCATCATGATTTATGAAGAAATTAGACTAGACAGAGGATGCTCTTATGATGATCTTTTCATAAACTCATCCTAATCGTGGTTGGCTTCGGGGTCGTTGGTTTCATTCAATGTTAGTTGGACCTGGTGGTGGGCGCGGAAACATGTGCGGCCAAGAGCCTAGCGAGATTCAACCGACTGCAACGACGACGACCGCCAAACGCAAGCGCAGAACGGAACGGTTGTCAGCTTCCGCGGGCACCGACTGGCAGGGAGAGAACATTCGCCGCCGCCTTCTCGACAGTGTCGGCCCATGTACCGTGAGCAAGCTAATGCGGCAGGGCTTTCAACCTCCGAGACCAGGGCCATCGTGGCTGCTGGGGGATGGCTAGAAGTCTGGCGCCGCGCCGAAGATGAGGGTCTTCTGGGGGGTACGTACACCGTTATTCACTTGGTGAGTCGGGATAGATGGACATGGTCGGTCTATTCCGCAGGTGAGTTCTCGCGATGAGAAGAAAGTGGTAAATTTGCCGAGCGAGCTGGCGGTCGTCAAGATAGAGAACTTGCCAATTCTCCGAGAACTCTCCACGACCTGTTCGTCTCTTGTTCTCCGTCCGATCAGCATATCGGATCTCGATGCTTGTCCGATGTGTCAACCACAGGATAAGATCCCGGCAGATCGACACCAAACAGGCTGGAGTCAGTAAAATGAGCAATGGCAGGTTAAGCTTTTCATCGCTCAACTTGACTCCCGGAGCGCTGGACAAGGTGGTCGCTTCCACTGCGCCGGCGCGATTCGGCGTCTTTTGGCGCCCTCTCGGTGGCTCCCCAAGCAACCTCTCAGTGCTGAGCTTCGAAGCCACAGAGGCCCGCTCTGTGAGCTAGGGACCCTTCCATGTTCTTCCATGGATCCCCGGCGCGCCGCGTCGGCTTCGCTTCCCTACCATTGGGAATACTGTACTTGGGGGTTGGCCGCTATGCCGTGATAGGTGGAGTTCCTCGTTGACCATCAGTCTGTCCGTTGAGGCGCGAGACGATGTAAGACTCGAATTCAAGACAAGATAGAGAACGTCGAATATGGAGAGTCGAGTTGGTAGAGGAGGGTTCTAGGCGAAGTACCCCAGTATTGCTCCAAGGTATCGGTTTCGTCTTCCTGCGTCTGGGGATTTGCACAAAATTTCCAGCCATCGCAGACCCAGTTCAAGAGAGAGCCAGCCTGTGACTGGACGAGATGGGCTTGTCTGGGTAGGGCACGGGCGAATCAATTGAATTTGCTAAATGCAAAGTTCAATTGACCATTCATGACCTAGAGGGAGAAGTAAGAGTTTTGTTTTTGTCGGATGTAGCCGCCTCGACTACCAACAGGTAACTCGCGATGACCAAGTGGGCTGCAGTTCAACAGAAGGTGGGCATCGCAGAAGCGACCGGAGAAAAGATGAACGGGTAGACACAGGATTCAGGAGTTTGGAGAACACAGCGAAAGGGATCGTAACGGCGGGGACACGGGAGAGACCCAGTTGTCATGTTGTAAAGTCTCCATCGCCCAGGCTCACCGAGGAAAAGATCGACGAGGTTGCTTCATCTACCGGCCAGGTCGAGAGGATAACGACGTAATATTGCAGTTTTTGATGATTTGGGAGAGGAGAAGCTTGACCATTCGTCAGGCTGCGCCTTGGGAAAAAACTCGGAGTTGCTTTGGGTGTAGGGACAAGAACTGCGCCGTCAGCGGCTTCGGTCAACAGTTTCCTATTGTCTCTCCTCATTGAGTTCATTGGTGGCGGCAGGGTGTGTAAAGTCTGAAGTGTCGGAGCGGATAAAAAAAATCAGCTTCCGTAGGGGCCGTACTCCGAGAGCACGCGCAGTGCTTCCACAACGAGAGTCCGGCGACGGGAGCCGGTAGCAGAGAAACAGAAAAGACGGCGGCGAGGCGAGGAAGACCATGACGGTGAGTACCGTGGTCAGCCCCGATTCATGGATTGGAGCTCCGGGTACAAGGATGAGCTGTGAGGCCCCAGGGAGCAGAAACGGCGACAGCAGAATCGAGACTGGCTTCTCTGCGTGAGCCGACCCGGAGAGGCGGTGCCAGATGCTCGACGACAGGGCTACGTACCCCCTGCTGGCTCTTCCTAAGCTCACAGATCCTTGTTCTTCATGCCCTGGTCGGTCCAGGCTGTGGGAGCCCTGGTTGACAAGGAGCGAGTCGTTGGAAAGCTGGGGCTCGACCCAATGTGGGACGACAAGTGGGAAGACGAGATGAGGAGATGGCAAGAGGTCAAGAGGATTGCATCGCAGCCTTCGGTGGGATCGATGACAGCAAAGAGGCGGGGAGTTGTGTGATGCTGGGAAATGGGCGAGGATAAGAGACTAAGGGCAAGATCGGGAGGAGAAGAAAAAGAAAAGAAAAACAGGAAATTTTGGACGCCGATGATCTTTGCGTCCAATGGGAATAAAATGGGGGGGAGCGAGCTCGTTGCCATGTGAGGGAAGGAGCTGCCAAAAGCAAGCTCTTTCCATTTCTGGCGTCAACACACGGCCGATATCAAAACTTGAACCAGCAGGACCAGCCAGCCAACTTCCTCCCAAGGGCAAACTCCACATGTGAGAATTGAAGAAGCAACGGATTTGAGACCCAATGGCTTGGAAAAAGGCTGGAAATCAACTTTCAATCATGATAGACTTTGCATTGTCAATTCACCCACCACCTGCCTACCTGCCTACCTACCTATCGTTAATCCCTGCCAACCGTGTTGTCATGATCGCTTATGCTCGGCGACCTTTCTTTCTTCTTTCAGGGTCCCTCTGGTTCCCTCGGTGCATGTGCTTCTTCACACTTGGTTGTTCTGTTGGACTCGGATCTCTCCCCTTCAAACGTCCCCTAGTTGCTGCAGCTGTGGAAGCCACCTTGTCTCATTGTGTGTTTGTTTCGTTGGTGCAGACATCCAGAGTGCCATGTTTTCAAGCCAGAGTGTTGTGGTGTCGATCAGCTCAGTACCGACGCTAGAGCTTAGGAACTGAAACCATATACAACGCAAGGATTGTCTCCTTGCACGCCTTGTTTCTCCCTACTACGTGCGATGTCTCTCTTCTCCAAACGACAACCAGCCTCAGAGCTAAACGGTCAGTTCTCATCGCCGTGGCAGGGCTTCTCTTCTCTGACCCCGAGCCAAGTCCTGGCCAACCTCCCCTTCTCCACTGGCAAAGCCTGCAGAGTCCACAAGAGTCGGGTACCGCGCCCCCACTTCAATGAGCCCTGGAGACCGCTGCCAAAACCCACGCGCCCTGTAAGCGGCCACTGGAAGTTGCTCCCGCCTGTTTCCAGCCCGCCAGCGAATCCAGACTTGTACCAACTGCCAGTCACCTGAGCCTGTGACTCTCTGTTTATTTTCCAATCCCACCTCTTCGTTTTACCCCATCACCACGTCACGGCCTGCCCCCGTCACCGAGTTGCAGAGCAGGAATCCAGAGTAGCCGCGAGAAGGCCAGAGACACGGCGTCTCAGGCGAGCCCAGCCTCGACCAAGAGCTCTGTTCCCCCGCGCGTGGCCCCGGACACATCACCCAACCCTTATCCCTGCCCCAAGCGAGGTATAACGGCCCTGCTATACTCTTTGTGTACACTGCATACTAAGCAGCACGCAACATGGGCATTTGACATGCCCATCACCGCCAGTCAAATCCGCAAATCAGCGCCGAGCAAGGCAAAAAGCACAACGCGGCAGAGCAAAAAGTACAAGCACAAGGACCTTCTCACCGGTCATAGCAACTTCACCACACAGCATCACCCAACAGCAAGACGTACATACATACTTCGTACATACATAAAGCACAACGACAATATCACATCACATACACCTACAGCCGCGGTACAGTTGCAGCAGCAGCAACAGCAGGCCCATGTACTCGCGCCCAACCGACGGCTCAACACGTGGACGACCGAGCGCTTCTTCTCTCATCATTCAGTCAGTACTCGCTGGCCCTGTCCGGTCCTGTCCTGTCGCGCGCGCACCCCAGTCCAGCCCAGCCCAGCCGCCGCCCAGACGCCCGAGTGCACAGAGACCCGTCATCCCATGCATGGCCTGGTTTCCCGCTTTTGATATAACCGTCCTGTCCGGCTAGTTTTCTCTCGTTCTTCTTCAACGGCTTTTCACCGGACCAAGCAATCCTCTCATCCTTCTGTCCCACTATCTTCCACCTCACTCAGTCTGGGGAACTATTCCATTCGCCATTGGGACTCGATTCTATCAGTTTCTCTTGTCGCTTGTTACGAGTCACACCCGCCTCACGAACGCTAAGCAAACGGAGCCAACCAACACCAACCAACGGTCGACCCAAGGCAGGAAAAAAAGAAAAGCAACCATCAACTCACCCGACGACCGGACTTTGTTTTTTCTGAGCCCGCTTCCAAACATCAACAAAAAACAAGAGTCAGCATCCAGCTACGCCCTAGTGAGGACCGAACACAGCCCACTAAAAAAAAAATTCCACCGTCGGGAAACCGTCCCCTCGTGGACTCCTACCCAACCTACCCCACCATTTTTTCCGCCCAGACCAGAAGTCGCGACCGGAGGCCAGGCTTACAAGGGGACCCGCCCGTGCTCGCACCTGCCTGCCCACCCTCTTCCACATCCCACTTCCCAGAATCCCACCCCGGTCTCAGAGGAAAGAAGCCCCCGGCCCCCCGGATCCGCCGCCACTGAAAGGAAGTACCCACGTACCGCACCGACCAAGCTGCTGTGCCACCACCGCCATCAACAACCCACCTCCGAGGCATCCCTCCATCTATCTACTCCCTCTTCCTCTCTTCCCTCTAATTTTATTCTTCAACACCTAAACATACCACCCAAAATAGTCGTTCGCTTTCTCGCCCTTTCCGACATCTACGGCCTCGACCGTCCCGGCCGACATCATGTCGCCCAATCTCAAGCCGCTGCTTCTCCCGCAGCTGGTCGAAGAGCGCCGTAAATGGGAGGTCCAACAAGTCAATCCCGAATGCGACCTCTCCTACGTTTACTACACAACAAATTCCTCTTCGTCCGATGTCGCGTCTCCTGTAACCCCGACGTTCTCCCCCAAGGGCCACTTCCGCGTGTCTAGCTCGGTTTCTTCTCTCGACCTACCTCCTCAACTTAATGAGAGTCCCGTCTCTCCTACTTCATCTGTCCACCCCAAGGCCCCGAAGCGCCTGTTGCCCGATGTCCAGGAGGAACCCTTGGAACCTGATCACGACGACTGTGACAAGTCTGTTATCCCGGATGACCTTGGTCTCTACAGCTGCCTCTGTATGTCCCGCCCGTTTGGTCAAGCCGTCCTGCCTTCACACAGGAAACTGTCTTCGGCCTGCTCCCATGACCGTGACCCTGGAGTTACTAACCCAATTCCTTCCCGTGTAGGTGACGAGCCCTGTGAGCACCGAAATAGCTCCGAGGATATCATGTTCCATGGTAATCTTGTCAGCGACTACGAATTCGACTACGACATGGGCTTCTTGAGCGATGGTGACGTTCCTCCTGATGCTAGCTCTCGCAAGAAGAGGTCGGGCAGCGAGTCTCCCTTTGCCGGCCTTTCATCCCGCATCGGCTCCCGTCTCCCCAGCATGTCGCGTTGGAGATCCAGTAGTCGCCGGGGTAACCCAATGCTCTCCCCAAGCACCGAACTCAGCTTGGAGAGCGTTGTACTCTCTGGAGGCCCTTCGAGCCGTTCATCGTCCATGTCTGCGCCAAGCCGGCCTGGCCAAGAGCGTGTCTCCGAAAACACTGGGTTGCCCACACCCGCAGTGTCGTACTATGGGAGCACCGAGAGCGTTAATCTGCCCCCGCCCATCGACATCGAGAAGGCGCAAGCCCACACGGAACAGTCGAGCTTGGAACGAGAGCGTGGGCTTGCTACTACTCCTCTGCTTCCGCCTCTCTTGACAAGTCCTCTCAGTGGACCCCCACCGGAGTCGCCTCTTCAGTCACCTACCATCGCGCCGCCTTCTGCGACTACCGAGGTTCCCTCGCCGTTGTCGCCTGCCACGCACTTCCCTCGACCATCTCTGAGCACGAAGCCGTCAGTGTCTTCTTTCCGGCTTGGTCCCAGCAGTCCCGAATTACCGCTTCCTCTTCCGTCGATTCTCCAAGAACATGACGAGTGGTCCGATCGCTTGGGGCATGCAAACTTCACGATCACCCCCCAACCCTACCAGCCCGAGGCCGTGAACCTCGAGGCTCTTCGCCAATTGCGCAATGACTGGGACACGGCACGATGTAACTATACCAAGCACCTGGTTCGAACGGGCGAGAACTATGGAGAAACGAGCAAGATCTACGCGTTGACCGAGGCCAAGTGGACCGACATCGAGAAACGATGGAGAGCGACCCACGACACACTGATGGATCAAATTGTTGAAGCCACCAGCTCAGCCCCTGCCTCGACGAGTTCCTCACGAAGCCGAAGCCGTGGACGCGCGCGAGCTAGCAGCGGCGGCTCCGCCCTCCTCGGTCGACCCCCGGTGGACGACGTTTTTGCTGGAATGCAATGGCGACGTCTGGAAGATGGACTTCCCAGCGCGATCCCCCGGCTGGTGGACGCGGATGGCAAGTTCCCCGCCCGAGGCGATGAGGACATTGTAGGACCCATGCAACGGGACGAGGTGATGCTACGGACGCACAGCGAGGAGCGCAAGGGGGCACGATTCTGGAAGAACCTCGCGGGCAAGGTCGGCCTCCGAAAGTAATGGACGATGCCCATCCCCGATGGGGATATGCGAACCGAACTGCAACATGGACCAACGATAATATCTATTTCACGACCTGACATGCAATGACGACTAGACAAGACTAGAAGTCATTTGACGACACGGCCAGCTATCATGGGGTTTGCTTGGCATTTCTTCTTCTTCGATGTCCTTTTTTTTTCTTTTCAAGTTTTATTTTGCAGAGATACCCCGACTCATGTCACTCCTTTTCATTTTTTTCGGGGCGAGTCCCCGATATAGCCACGACGGCAACACCCTTGGGTCTGACTCGATCAGACGCTTGCATACTAGTATTATTATTGCTTATTGTTTAGACCTGTACATAACCGGAAGGCTGGGGCGTTGGACAGAGCAAAACGTTTTGGACGTTGAAAAAGTCAAAAAAGTTTAGACCAGGAAGCGGGCGAAAAAGGGACAAAGAGCAACGTGGTTGCATCTCCCTGGAGTTTCTAGTTTCTATTGTTTTTTTCTTTCCCCTGTCGTCTTGTCTCGACGAGGGCGTGTGTGGCATTGGCCTGCACGACATACAAACACATCCAGGCACAAACACAAACAGTTATCTATCCCCGCATGACGAATGGAAATAATCGGGTTGGTTACCTATTGGACACATTCTGGCAGGTTGGGCAAAACAGGACAAATGGGGGAGGCCAGACAGGAGGAAGCAGGCGGGGCAAGATGCCACAACGGGGTGATTTTGTACAATCATGTGTATCCTGGGGAATATAGGTGTCTGGAATTCCTTGGATCTCGGCGGCGGAGGGTGAGGGGAAGGATTTCTATGGCTGTCGACATGGACAGCTCTCCGGCCTTGAGCTGCGCAGTAGCCAAGGTGTCGAGGAGGATAGGATCAATTCGAGGTTCTTGTTATCAGATGAGATTCAAGAAAACTAATGCAAACAAGATCAAAAAGGCTAAGATTACTATGCTTGATGGTGCCCTCCTTGTCTTGTCGTGTGGTGTGGTTTCTATCTTGGGGAGCTGATGAAAAGAGGCCATCCAGCACGGCGCAGTGAGTGAGTGCATCAGACAGGCCACAAGAATACAGACTGACAGCATGCAGTGAAAGCAACCACTAGAAACAAGCAACAAGGGAGACAGACCAGACCATTCCTCAGGACCAAACATGGTTCGTCCAAGCGAGCCCGAGCTGGGCTTTGTAACACTGCGCGCGACACGACGCGACCCTCCATGAGCGGCCGTCCCCTCACCAACACGACAAACACAGACATAAAAAAAGCGACAAACTTTGAGTTTTTGGCTGGGTGATGACGACATTGGCTTTTCGACCCCGCGACGGGTACGCGCCTTCACGGGGGGGCGGATGGTGGAGGCTTGGTTTCATATGTCGCACGCGTTTTTTTTCTTCTGCGTGTGTTGTGCGGTAGACGCCACCGCGTTTGAAGTTGGGACCAAACAAACCAAAGCTATTGGACCAAAAGGGGTTTCGAAGGTGTGGTTGCAAATCTTTGAGGGCTTGCATATGTGGCCATACATACATACCTTGAAGATATGGGGGAGGGAAGAGAGAGAGAGAGATGGCTAGGTGCATCGGGGAATCATTGCCTGCGTCTTTCTGTGTCACGACGGCGGATGTTTCGTTTCGTTTCGTTTCGCA
>JABFFE010000088.1:0-25366 GCA_013623625.1 Fusarium setosum | reverse complement strand
GTTTGTTATTTTGTAGATGATGGATGGATATACCCCGTTGGATGATAGTTCAGGTTTTGGATAGTAAGGGTTATATACATTTAGTATAGGTACTAGATATATATAAGAAATAGACCTTGAGTCTTTGGTGCTTGTTATGTAGTCCTGATATTGTCCTCACCACTAAAGTGAAACCTTACCAACTCTATGAACAGCTTGGAGATGCACAATGTGGTGGCATTTTAGTTGCGGTATATATAATTATTTGTCAATTTGTTCAAGCGAGCGTCTCTAAGAATAATCACCAAATCCCAAACGCCTATCCAAATTCCGATCCAAAAAATATCCATTCGGAACGACTGTAAGAAGCAAAGGGTATAAAACCAAAACTCCGTCTCATTCTGTTATCATTCAACATCATCATCAACCCCTAGTTCAAACCTCCTCCCGTTCCTTGACCGGTGTCGCCCCCATGACACTAATAACATCCTCATCATCACTCATCGACCGCCTCCCCTCCGGCCCCAGGTCCTTGGTAACAATCCCAGACGTCTGGGGGGCCACGCCGTTCCCGCCCCTAAGCTCCCAACTTCCGACGCGCTCGTGGTGAGCTCCCGTCTTTGTCACCACGACATCGGGGTCGCCGTCTTTTCTCTCTGGTCCTTTGAAGCCACCTGCTGCTGCTGCAGCTGTAACAACATCAGTGTTCTGTGGAGGTGAGGCTTCTCGTCCGAGACGGATTCTTCCCAGCAGGAAGAATGCTGCAAAGATGAGACACATGACGGCCAGCGTGACAACCGCTCCGATGACTCCAGCAACTGCTGGAGCAATCTTGGAGGAATCAGTAGGGGTCAGGTTCCCTATTTCGGTCACGATGCACCAGGGAGCTGGCGTGGGACCGCAGATATTGCACCAATCTCCCGGCGTCCTGCCAAGACTCTGCATCGTGTCCAGAAACTTGGTGTATGCGACTCCATCCGGCCCCGACCCGAAGAGGGACTGGTTCGCAAAGTCCTCGTCAGGATCCGCCGAAGCACGGTAGGACAATCTAACACGCAGCGTATCGGCAGAAGGCTGTTGATCCGGAGAATCAGGGTCCTCCCCAAAAAGCTCAAAGACCAGCGCCGCACCGGGCTCGGGAAGACTGGAGAATGGCTCTTTGAGGATATTCTCCTCGGTCAGCAGACCCGCGAGGGAAATAAAGCTCATGATGGGCTCGAGCGAGCCAAACAAGAGACTAAGCTTGTCGTACTCGCCCTCCCAGCGGATGTTGCTCTGGAACTGCTGCGTGACCTTGTAGGCCAGCATGCGGCCCGCGATGGAGTAGAGGATGTCCAGCGGGTCGTTTGGCCCCTGGCTGTCGAGGTAGCTGTTTTGCGCGCGCACCAGCTGCGTGGCATAAGTATTCAGGAAGGAGAGCGTCGCGTTGGCGTTGTCCAGGCCCTTGTTGACGGTCTCGTTGTGGCGGTACATGTAGTCGACGTACTGCCAGAGCGGGTAGGCGTTCCAGAAGTTGGCGTCCTCCAGGTCGATTGTGCCGGCGAGCGGGTCAGTGGAGAAGAGGTTTTGGTAGAATGGCAGGGTTGACTGGTAGAGATCGCTGAGCTGGTCGTCGTTGGTCAGGTTGAAGTTGATCTGTGTCTCCCAGGCCGAGCATCTATAAGTGCCCTGCAGTCTATATCATGTTAGCCGGAGTTTTATTTGCTGTCAATTAACACAAATCATACGCAGTAGAGCTCGGGTCGATATAGTTGACGGTCTGGACGTTGGGATACTGATATCCATTGAGCGGATACTCTGTCTTGTTGTCACTCGAAGCCAGGTTGAGAGCAAGGTCGTCACCTCCAGCAGTGTCGTCGAATGAGTTGGGCGAGGGGGGATAAAAGCCCTGCATAAACGCAAGAGCACCGCCAGACACCCACTCGTCCGTCTGGGAGAGAAGATCCAGGTCGTCATTGTCAATCACGTCGGCTTGGAAGTTCTGAAGGTAGGCAGTCTGGATATCCTCAAAGTCGGAATCGTTGACGCTGTTCCTAAAGTACCGGGCACGGAATGCGGTTCCCTGGCGCCACATCTGCTGGGCTCCCTCGGGCGTCAAGATGGTGCGCAGGTCGCCGGCAAAAGGTGTGATTTCGCCATGGTTGATGAAGGCGACGGCGGCCCAGACCTTGTCGCCATCGGACTGGGCGACAATGTCGGAGACCAACAACGCTGAGGCTACGAGCAGTCGCTTGGGATTGACCATTGTGAAGGACAGGAAGAGTATTATGTGGTCATTCAGCACCTCGTCTTACACCTCGAACCGGGTGAGGAGGAGGAGGGGAGAGATGAGAGGAAAGAGCCGAAGGATGGCAGCAGGTTCTAATACAAAAGAGCTGCAAGCTGCAACTGATCGTCATCCATCAATGGATGGGCTTCCCGCTAGATGATGCTCTAACAGAGTCGAGGTCTCCGGTACAAGTGCCGCCGGGCTTACCGCCCACGGCGCCGCAGCTCATGGCGACTCGGTGACTGGGATTGCTCCAACAAGGCTGGCAATGATGTGCTTGTGAGTTGTGAGCTGCGGGGTTCTGGTCTGGTCTGGTCTGATAGAAGAAAAAAGAGAGCTATCATGGAGGGGAGACCTTTTGGGGAGAGGGCAGGTCATCCAGCACCCAAGGTCCCTGGGGCCCGGCCAATCATGGAGCTTCTGGAGCTGCGAAGTGGTTGCATGCTTTCTGCAGCCCAGCTCGCGATAAGGCCGTCTTGGATGGTGGCTGGACGAGTAAGGGAAGACCGGCAGCTAGCGTGGATAAGCTTCTACCTAAAAGCTTTGGGTGAGCTCTTTTTTTCGAATCTCGATGCATGGGGTTTTGAGTTGCGGTGAATGTTGATTCACTTTGTGAGAGCTCTAGAGAGTTTTAGCTAGTAACCATGATGCACGTGGGCCGTTTGCAGCTTGAGCATTGAGACCACGGTCCGAGGGAATTGCCGGGTAAATTAGGGCATCATGTCTCACTCACAGACTGCGTGTCTGCTTATTTGCAGATCTATCCCTACAGGGAAGCCTTTGTCAAGTTGTGCTGCAGTTGGTTGTAATTGCAGTAATCCTCCATCCATCCACATGAGGAACGTGACAGATGCGGGGCTTGCAAGGTTCAGCTTCTCAAAGGTCACCCAGTTCCTGACATCATGCCAGAGTCTTCGAGCATCATTCAAAGTTATCGACGTTCCTGGCATGATATATTGACTTGTGCCATGGCGTCGTTGGCAGAGAGTTCATTGACGTCAGTGACCCATCTCCCATTCAACACAATAAGTACACGGGACGATATAATCTCAGGTAGCATCAAAGAAGACATTAACCTCATCCTATAATTGGCTCAATCCTCATATCAAGATCAAGTCTTGGTAGGAAGACAAAAGACTATCTTAGCGTCCATCAGCTTCAACGTGACTGCTTAAATAACCGTTTCCATGAATTTGTACTGGTCCCCGGTCCAGCTCCCTTGATGCATCCGTACACCGAAATCACTTAAAACTACACACAAGAACCGCCCCCCCATTCCGTGTCAGATCTCTAGGCCTGACCATTGCAATTCAATTCGTTTCATTTCATCTCCCTGACCCTCGCGAGTCTTGATTCGAGTGCGTGAGCAAAAATCCGCTTGGTATTCCCGAACGCCGTCTCCTGAACTCAAAATGTTTGTAAGAAAAGGGGTATTGTACAGGTCTCAGAAAAAAGAAACCTCGAGTGTGGTCGTTTCTAGGCAGTCTACGCTGTGTCACCGCGCTGCGATACCTTGCGAAGGTTGTTCATCAGTCGTTCGACAAATTCCATAGACTCGCATCCAGGAACGTCTGGGAACCCCTGTGGCTCGTACTGCGCAGTGTTGGACACCGCTCCCTTTGAAGCTGGCGCGCCTGGTTCTGCCAACATGTGCTGAACAGGCTGTGCTGGAGGCAGCGGGGCTGAACTTGTTTCGGGTGCAACAGGCTGCTGATATCTAGAAGATTCCAGAGTGGCAGTTGAGCCCGGTCCCTGCGAGATGGCCACTGCGGAGGACTGGTTCAAAGGTGCTGCTTGCCTCTGGGCCGAGACAGGACGGTGCTGAGCTGCAGCAACTGACCGAGCCCCAGGCACATATGGAATTGGCACAGGTGTTTGAGGAATTCTAGGCCCCGACACTTGCTTGTTTGTCGTCACTTGGGCTGGTGACTTTCGAGCTGGTTGCAGAGCTCCTGTCGAAGGCTTAGACTCGGCAGGCGAGCCCTTGTTCTCCGTCTGTTGCAGAGACGATCGACGTGAGCCAGTAGCAGGCGAGTGTGGCGTTGAAGTCATGGCCGCCAGGAAGTTGGCTGGCAATGGCACTGGTGACTCTTTCGGTGGTATCTGGAGTGGCTGTTCAGCCGACCCGGACTGCTATCGATAGTTCCAGGTACTCACCTTGTACGACTTTGACGCCGGTCCTGTCTTTGATTTATTGTTCTGATTCAGGGGTTGACCCTGAATCGGGGTTTGACCTTGAGCTGTGGTCTGACCCTGAGTTGGAGGCCGAACAACCTGCTGGGGCGTCTGCGATGTTGGCAGATACTGAGCCTTGATAGCAGGACGAGGCAGCTGGCCCATAATTGCAGGAGCCGGGGCTCGTGGGGGTGCTGGCTTGGACATGGGCGGCTGCGTGAAAGGGTTCTGGCCGCTAGGAGATGCCTGAGATGGGGCCTGTCCTTGTGGTCTCCCCGATGCTTGGCCCTGTGGAGAAGTGTGGGAGCTATAGCTGGGGTTGCTAGGCAAGCTCTTGGCCATCCCTGGTCCTCTCAAGAAAGCGTCCTTGTTGGCCATGAGGTGAGCTCTCAGGTTGCCCTCGTATCCGTTGGTGAAGCCACCCCACGCTGCATACGGCGTTCGATACTTGCCGGCGTCCCTTCAAGATCATTAGTTTCATTCATACGGAGGTGGGTTGAGACGTACCGATTGTGGTTGACCTGGAAGAACGGATACTTCTGATAAATCGATGAGTGCACCTGCCAGGTCCCTTTGATCTGACGAGGCTGCGTCGCAACGGCTTGTTGTTGAGTCACGGGGGTTGGAACTTGATGAACACTATGCGGTGTCGGTGTTGGCCTGGGATAAGAAACAGTGTTAGACCACTGGTTCTGCTGAGGCTGTCCCGCGGTATTCAATGGACGAGGCGAAGCAGACGAGTTTGACACGGGTGAGTAGCTTTGAGGCGTTTTGACCTCAAACCTCTGTGCGGGGTACCCGGCGACACCCCGATATCCTGGCGTTTGTACGTACGAGTAATGGTGGTACATAGGACGAGCATGCTGAGCAGGAGCAGGCGTTGGAGCAGGAGACGGAGCGGCCGGTGTGAATCTCTGCTTAGTAAAGCTGCCTGCAGCATTGAAGTTTGGTTCGACGGGCTTTCTAGGCTTGTAGACATAGGGCTTCTCTGGCCGAGCAGAAGCTGGGGTCGTAGCAGCACCCACAGTGTTGTAGGAGCCGCCATACGAAGTCAAAGGTGGGTGGGTGAATCGTGGAGCATACACTGGAGTCGGTTTCGGGGGCTTGGGAATCGTGTCCAGGTAGTTGCCCTTCGGGTTGTGACGCGGATTGGCAGGGTCCTCCGTGTATTGAGCTCGAGCTTCGGTCGACGTCTTGCCCAGGTAATGCCAGACCTGGTCCGGCTTCGCAAAGTCGACCTTGACCTGGTCCTTGTTGGTGACTGGCTGGAGTTGGAATTCGGCCCAAGTGCAGCCCTCGACAAACGGGTCGTCCTTCTGGGGTTTGTCATCGCTGAGGCGCTTGGCCTTCAGCTTCTCCTTGTCTTTGCGTGACGTAGGCATAGGGATGGCATTTGCTGATGCCTTTGGTAGACGATAGTCGGCTGGGTCAGCCAATAATAGCCACTTCCATTCAACTTCGAGACGATCACTGCAAATAGTTAGCTCAGATTTGCGAGATTGGAGATATTCGAGGGGGGTTGGCATACCCATTTGGAAGAATATCGAGGAGCAGTGTTTGCTCGTGCGGGCGGTTTTCCACCACGACGCCGGCAAAAATTTCGCCCTTGTAGTATTGCAACTGGCAAGTTTCGCCCTTCTGTAGGCTAGCAGCAGCCGCCCGGATACGTGAATCGTTTTCCAGTGCATCTCCATCCAACTTCTTGCCTCGCTTCGTCCGATGAAAGCGACAGCTGAATTCAAAGGCTTGTTCTTTGTATTCTGTGCCATCTTCGCCAAAGACAGGGACTTCTTGCTCCTCGATGAAGACGCCCGCCGCAGCTGCACATGTCGGATGATAAGCTCGAGCACACTTCTTTTGCGAACATTGGAAACATGCGCCGCGCTTGGAACGACAGTAGAGGCACTTGAGCTCGAGGCGGTCCTTGTGAATCGCTGTCACATTGGCAATCGTTTCCTGTCCATCGACTGTATCGATATACGTCTCTGGAAGATAGAGTGCACATGTTCTGTGTGCCTTTCGGCCATCGTCGGTGGGCAAAAGCTCTGCCGTCGGGACATCGTTGGGGCAAAGACAACAAGGAGGTTCAGCTTTCGTCTTAAGACGCAGCTTGATCCTCTTGACCTTACCACCTTTCTCACCAGGTCCACGCTTTCGCTTGCGTCCTGCTTCTTTGAATTTGACACCAGAGCTCCCTGGCGGAGTAGGAAGGCCAGACCGCTCATCATCGTCATCATCTTCTTCGTCGTCTTCATCCTCAGTTTCTTCGTATTCGGTCTCCTCCCCACGCAACTTGCGTTCGATCTCGTATACATTCACCCAGACGCTGTCCTGGGCTTGGGCGCATTCGCACTTCTTGGCAATCTTGCCAATGTCGAGCCAAGAATCGAGCGCAAAGTTGACGGCCTCGGCGCAGTTGTAGCCAAGATTGTAACCAGAGTGATACCCATACGGGTAGGTAACAACGAACTCGCCCGGGTACGAAACGCATTTGTTGACAGTAATGTTGTAGTGCGATTTCAAGTGCTGTGGTGAGATGAGGAAGCCCTTGTGTCGGAGGAACTGGTCACAGGCCTTGGCGTCTGCGGGCCAGATATTCCTCATCGCAGCCTCGAAGCGGCGAGCGTCGGCTTGTGAAATGCTATACCATTGTTTGGGGGCACCGAAGTGAAGGTAGTTGATGCTATAAAGATCAACATCCTCCAGGTGCCAGGCAAAGGTTGCCTTCCACATGCCCAGATACAGATAGGCCGTGTTGACTCCTGGGACCTTGGTTCCAAGGACGTCCAAAAGGTTGGGTAGTTTGTTCAAGTTCCAGATCTCAGTTGACTCATCAAACAGGGTGCCCATCAAGTCGGCACCATACAGAGGAGGCGCGTAGGTAAGGGTCTTCCAGTACACCCTCTCGAGCTCCTCGCAGCGCTCAGGGGTGTATTCCGAAATGTCCATCTTGTAGTCCCAGTCCTTGAAGGCAGCCTCATCGATCATGGCAGATCCCTCCCGGCGACTGTACTTGCGACGCGCCGAGGTCGTCTGAGTCTTGGGCTTTGCTTGTCGTGAGCCACCCATGCGACCAACTGTAGGCTCGCAATCTTCATCATCGACCTCGACACCCGGATCATTCTCGATAGATTCGACTGGCTTGTCCGGTATCTCAGCAGCGTCTGGCTTGGGCGATACAGGTGTCATAGGTCGGTCCTCATCTCCCTCTGGTTCTTCCTTGATGCGTCTGCCTCTACCTCCTCGCTTTGTCGGTCGTCCCCTTCCCCGTTTCTTAGGAGCCGCAGAATCCGTAGGTTCGGTGAGTTTAGACGCTGCTGCAGAACGGGTTCGTGGTTTGGGTCTCTCGGCGTTGGCACGTCGTTCGCCGCGTCGAGCTGGGGGCTGATGTTCGCTCTGGTCGCAAAGCTGGCGCCACTGAGGGACGTTGTATGATCGGCCGTGGAGGATGTTGACCTGGCGGTATGTTCCGTTGGAACCCATGATGTCTTGCTTGATCGGTTCTCGAACTTTGACCTGCTTCACGAGTTCGTCGAGCTTTGGGAGCGAGTCTTTCCACTCCTCGGGAGGAATAATCTTGATGATGCCAGACTTCATACCGTAGCTGTCAACGGCTTCCATCTTGTCTTTGTCAGTAACGAAAATGCTACGGGTTCGGTCAAGTAACGTACGAAGCGCTTAAAGTCTTTGAACTGGTGCATGGTTGGCTTGAAGACGGGCACTGTCCCGGACCAGTGGTCTGGCAGCACCTCTCCAATATCGTCGCTGGCATCATTGCAGTTGTCGCCAGTGTCGCTAGCGGGCACGGGCTGCGGCGCATCGCTCAGAATAGGCTCCTCGTCGAGGTCGCTCAATTCAGAATCAGAGCCGTCCGATTTCGCCGTGTTGTTACTATCGGGGGGCGAGTGGAGGAAGCTCGGGTCAGACTTGGCGGCCTTTGCATCTTGGACCTTGCCGTCGCTTGGCGCAGCGACAGCGACAGCGACGGTGTCGTTGGGAGCAGGTGCAGCAGCGACGGCAATGGCGTCGGTCGACGTGGGAGTCGACTCCGACATTGTGGGCGATCACGTCGCAGTCGGCGACGGTGCCATTGAGGGAGGAATTGTGGGATTTGGGTCGCTTATCGCTCCGGCGGGCGGCGTGAAGTCGAGGATATCAGGGCTCGAGGACAGGGTGAGAAATCGAGAGGATCGGCGGGTTTGCGTAGGGAGGTTGGAAGCGAGCGATGGAAAAGGGCGTGGGCTTTTGGGTGTGGTGTAGTTGGCGGGAAGTACAGTTTTAGTGAGGTCGACGGCAAGAAGGGCAGGTCATGCGGAGCAGCATGTTAAGAGGGCAAGTGCATGCGCGCTGCGCAAAGTACCTGCCGCGCTAATCCTCAGGTGACTGGTACCTGCAAGCGATGTCCCGTGCTAAGATTACAACGTTGATTCGCCCCCAAAATCTGCGAGCGGAACAAACAGGGCAGCGAGGTACCCAAAAAAGGTTCGAACAGGGGGGCAGGCGGCCTTTGTCTAGCCCAGGATCATTCGATTTCGGGGGGTTCCATCATCAAGGAGGATTTCTTTATTCAAACAGAGGCTTTGAAGATGACTGCACAAAGACTGAGCCAACTATTTTTTTTTTTCTCTATTCAATTCAATTATAGAACAAAGATGTCTACAATTCCTCCTTTGAAGCTCTATTTTTATCGTCCAGCCATCAGACCCAAAAATTGGAACATGGCACATGTGCCAATGTTGAAAGATCTTCATCCCGATGCAGCTTGATCAGATTGATAAGATTGACTCCGAGACCAACACCGAAAAGCCGGGGCGTCGTCCACTGCCGACCATCCCGGTCTTGCCTGTCCCACCTTGACCCATGATGGCCTCGTGTCCACGGTCCTTGCTGAGGGTCGACAGATCTACCACTCTACGGTTCACTATGACGACGTGCACCTGGGTCATCGTTTCTGATCACTGATCAACTGGCCGGTCGTTTCCAATTCTCGGAAAATTTAGTTTCACATTTGATGCATGTCTTGTCCGCCATAACAGCAGTGGTTTGTACCTGTCAGGGCGAGTAGTTCTATCCAGTCAGAGCCATTAGTTTCTAGGCGGCTCACTCTTCCCCCTCCTCGCTTTCTACAAGCCACCTATTTGTTGTCTGCACCGCTCACATCTAGTGATTCCCTCGCTTGCACCTCTGAATCCGCACCTAACACATATCCCCTGGCTCTTGCGGCTGCGGTATGTAACCTGCTTTTTAGCGTAATCCTTCGCCTTGCATTCTGCGCATCTACTCTGACCTTCGCTCGCGGGTCTCTTGTTGCATAGGCCACAAATTCCTCGTGCTACAGCGGCATAGTACCTATCACTGTTATACTTCTTCGCCCTCTCCTTTTTCGAACACTTGTCACAGTAGTCATGAGTAGGAGGAACAGGGCAACCGCAAGTGCGGCAGCTCTTAGGTCGAAATATCAGTTGACAAGGTGGCAACTGAACGTCGGAAGGGACATTGCCCGGTCGAAGAGGTGGCAACTGGACATTGGTGGGGTCATTTAATTGCCCAGAACTCGAACCTTGTGGTGGTGAGAAGCCAGGTCCTCCGGTACGGGGTCTGTCAAACGGCTTGTCACGATCGCGCCAATCCGGCTCCCATGACGGGAGGAGGAAGTCAGGGGGGTTAGGGGGTCCTGACGGCGGTGTCCCAGAGGGATTATTGTTTCCGTTGCCTTGCCTAGGAGACGACCTGAAAAGGTACATGGTGAATGAATACTGTTTGCAGGTGATATGTCCACTAGTTTGAAGTTGCTGCTAGAGTATCGAATGGTCAGAAGGAAACTCACGCTTTTACGTCTCTATGGGGATGTATATATAGTCCGACACTGCAGTTGTTCACTGCAGACTCTCTACATGACTATCGCTACAATCGCTATTCTGCCATGAGCGTCGGGGCGACAGACGAGGTGAAGGCGTGAATGACAGATATGGGCTGGCCATCGTCGCTGCCCCGCTTTTAGGTTTATCGATCGATTTTAACCCAGTTCTTAATATTCATCTCTATCATTCGAATGCTGTGAATGTGTCTTGGTTTATCCAGACATTGCTGAAGCCATTCATGGTGTCGTGTGCCCCCAAGTAGGGCACCATTGATGTCCCTTTAAGCTTACCTAATTCACTGTGGCCCTCGACTGAAGCGATAAGACCAACAATGATTATTAGGAACATGAAATGATTTCCATTTGGCAGCGCTGCATATTTGTTACCCCCTACCCATTGGACAAAAAACGAGCGCATAACCGTGGTTCAGGGTGGTTCGTGTGCGTCAACAGTGGATTTCCCAATCTGGATGAAAAAATGGGCCCCTACTGGTGTAAGCGAATCTCCAGATTTCGCCCTCACCAGCAGAATATAAATGATAACTCAACTACAACACAACAAGAACAAGTCCTAGGGGGAGTCGAACCCTCGCTGGCGGAATCGGAACTCACTGTCATAACGACAATGCAAAGTTTTCCCGATGGTCATTTCTGTGGACATCACCCGTCCCCTGGTGACCTGGAGGTGAACTTACCCTGAAGCCGAATAGGACCACCAGGCAGATACTGGGACAGAAGCCCACTGAATGCTGCTGCCCCTGTCTGTTTCTCTATTACAGGAAGTCTCCAAATCTAGGAGCGTTGGGCAGCTTGGCGTCGGTCTTGATGCCTTCTCCAGGTTGGCCTTTAACTAGCAAACCGTGCTTGGGTTCCCCAGTTAATAGTTCATATTAATGCAGATCAAGAACCAAAAATAACACGAGACTTGATGAAATGTGCCCCTATAGAGTGAACCAAAGCTTTTATAAGTTCTAGAAAAACTAGGCCTAACTAACTACTGGACTGGGTCCTCTTCCTGGCTATTTTAGAGACTCGCCCACTTTAAACCTGCATCATCCTCCGCCTAGTAGACTATTAGGCAGGATTAGCATCAATAATGTTCAGTCCTTGGGGTACTTGTCGTGTCTGTCTCCTGGACGACACTGTCATTTGCCTCATATAGACTTGGCTTTGGCCCTCAGCCTTGCAAACTTCTCTTGCAGGTCGCTCATTACTCGTTCACTCCGAGTGATGCCAAACGAGTATCGTGATTTCGCGGTGATATGGCTGTTCCCCATCTTAACGATTCCGGCGTTTATTCTTGACAATTCGGGTACATTGTCGTTCTGCCGTCGCCGCAGCCCCTCGAGCGTTGGGTAGTATTCCGCCCCCTCCGCGATGTCGTTCCGCCCAGAGCTCTCGTCCAGAGGCAGCCACAGGGGCTGCCAGGGTTCGTGACCAGCACGACGGGCATCATCAGCGTCCGGAAATGCGCGAAACCTGTAGAACGTACAGAATCCCCATTTCCAAAAGGTGTCAAAGGGGTAGAGATAGTGGGCCCCATAGAGCCTGTCATCGTCAAAGAAGGCCCAGGCACGCTGACGACACATGCGGATGAAAGCTTCGGTGTTATCGTCGAAAGCTAGGTGTCCTCGTGCTCTGACGGCGTCGAATTCATGCTTGTACTTGAACCACACACCATTCTCCTTGTCATCACCTGCAGGTGCATGCCGCGAGACTCAAAGGGGCTGCTACGAGGAATGCTCACTGGCAGTTTAAAGACTAGCTTATCGTAAAGAAGGACAAGGAAAGTCTTGGCCTCACCTGTATCCATTGTGAGCAACTTGGTGATGACATCAAGGCCGGACGTGGCGATGCAGTCGATGAGTGCATGAATCCTAACAGGGAAATCACCATTGAGGTAGAAGTCCGGTTGAAACTGGAGATGATTAGGGAATATAAGCCCCTGAGGGGTATCGGACTCTCGAGCGATGTCGTCGGGAGGAAGCTTAGGGAGCCTTAGACCATCTTCAACGAGCCGAGAAGCAATCGATTCGACCAATGTCTGATACATTGCATCATCTCAAGGCCATCGTCAGTGAGCGGGTACCTGGACCACTTGTTCCGCGTCATCCACCAAAGCTTCTCAACAAGAGAGGGGGTTACCCTGCAGGGAATGATGCGGTTCGCAATGCAATTGAGCTCGAACTGAATGAAGGCCGTGAAAAGACGGTCTTGCTCTGATCTAGTGAGGAGGTGAAGACCGATACCAGTCGCTCCAGGGCACTCAGACTTCTCAAGCCTAGCGTAAGAGTCATGAGCCCACTCCGGCAGCAGCAGGTAAGCATGAGGGAAGTATATGCTGGTGGCCTTGAACACATAGTCTTGTATGTGGCTGGCTACCATCTGAACCAACTTGTAGAGCCGTAGCAGGAGACGCCTCTGGTCGTTTCCCTTCAAAGGGTTTGGCAGTGATCCAGAGAGGTGCTTCTGTCGGTGGGCATCGACAAGCTGATCGAACTGATCGTCGGAGTTCTGGTCCCTGTCCGGGTATGAGACAATGGCCAATGCATCGCCAACGACGTCGTCAGGGAGACGCCGACGGACGAAGGACTTCTTGACCATGACACTCGAACGTCTGAGCTCGTGGCGCATGACGCTGGAGACAACGGCGAGGCTAATTTGAGAGTATGCATCGTCTATATCGCACATGATGGCGCAACGGAGCTCGTGAGGCAGATCATTGAAGGGATAGTCCCCAGTCTCGCTCTTAGACGGGCCTCTGGCTGGGGTGATGAGCTTGGACTGGTCCTTGGTCATGATTAATAGTGAATCGTCGATAAACTGTAGATGAAGAATAGAGAGAAGTTGAATCTGATCGAGTAGGGGATTAAATAGTTAGCACGTTAAAGTTATGCTTCCAAGCCGATGGATGTTTTCCTCATGATGGAATGCACATGTTTTGTCCACGACTACAATACTGCGGGGTGGGATCTTTTGTATACGAAGCAGACCAGTGTGCAATTCAGATTCGGTGCACGGGAAGGCACCAGCATGGGTCAAGGTAGGTGCAAATCATCTACAAAGGCCCATTAGAGAGATATGCCCAGTCCTCCTTCTGCGGAATCAAAGAACAACACGAGACGCGGCAAGACCTAGCTTCGACTTGACTGGATGTTCTGGGCCAAGTACTAAACTAATATCATCTCAAATTTATCGTTCTTTTGGAATGCTTCATTTAAATGATATCATCGAGTTCCATGTCAACTAAGAGATGATGAAGCAGGCAGAACTATAGCCTGCTATGTCTCGTCTTTTTCTTAGATAGCGTGCCTTCCTCGTCTGCGGCCTTACCATGCATAACATTTCGCTTCAAAACGGGCAGATGTTAACAGATCATAAAAATGGCGACTGGACTGCTCCTGAATTCAGCGTTCCTTGTTTCGGCTTGACGCAAACAACGCCGATAGAGTGCAAACTCGATCGGCTTTGCTACGCATAAAACAGCATCACAATATACTATTTCAAGTGCTTGCGGCCTCATCAGTGAGTGGGTTTACCGCTGTTAAGTTTTGCCAGTGGAGTGAATCACAAAGATCTGGAGTTGCATGGTATTGGCACTGCAGGCAGCCGGCAGCATACGGCGAGGTATTCCCGTGATGCCACCTTCCGGGAAAATCAACATCGCTCTGCACTCTTTCGCCCTTGGATCACTGAAGCAGCATCGCGGGAAGCGCTCTCCAGCTGGACGCCCTCTTCCTAGCAACACCATGCCTGTGCCGGTCTGGAACAGCGACGATGCGCAGCTTTCCGTCGTTCGAAATCGCGACTTTCCAGAGAGCCCGTATATTCGTGGAGCACTCTTGGGGCAAGGCGGATATGGTAGCGTGTACAAAGTTCTGAGGCCTCGCGATGGGGGTGTCTTTGCTGGAAAAACGTCACCCAAGGCTGTCATGCACCTTCGCAAGGAGGCGAGAGTCCTCCGGAGCCTAAACCATGTAAGTTTACGGCGTAGCACGCTTGCAGCGAGCCTTGCAGCGGCGGTGTAACTGACGACCTGCCACATTAGGATCATATCGTAAAGTATGTCGACTACTTCGAAGAGAAGGGCTATCCGGAGGCAAATCTCCTCGTGCTTGAGCTCTGCGTCGAAGGCAGCCTTCAGACCCTCATCAACAACCACCCCCAAGGCGTCGATCGCAAGGAAACGCTACAAGTAATGCTTCAAGTGTCCCAGGCCCTCAAGTACCTCCACGGACAGGGGCGCTTTCACGGAGACATCAAGCCCCGGAATATACTCGTCCGGTCATGGAACCCCGTCAACGTCTGCGTCGCCGACTGCGCAGAAGTCATGTGTGTCCGCAACATCAACGTCCACAAGAAACCGCACGGAACGCGATCATACTGGTCACCCTTCATCTTCAGGCGCCACAAGCACGCAGGCACGAGCGACGATATCTGGGCTTTGGGCATCTCGCTCCTGGGCATGATGTCACAGTGGCCCAAGTTTGTGAAGATGGAGGAACGCATGTACCCACGCAAATGCTTTGTGCACTGTCAGACCTTGCTGGAGCTGAACCCGGACCATGAAATTGCTCAGCTTTTGAGCCGCATGTTGGTCTGGGACCAGAAGCTTCGAGTATCTGCGACTGAGTTGGTGCAGCTGATAACCCAAATGATCAGCAGCAGTGGGGACGACGAGCAGCCGATGGATCTCAAGGTTCCGGAGAACTTTGAGGCCATTGAATTCTGGTAGGGGAAGCTCTAGCCCCAAGGCTTCAGGGAGGAAGCCTAACCATATCTCCTGCTGGGCTTTGGTTGGAAGGTTGACACCACACAATGTGGCTATGGGATTTGAACATAGTCGACTTCTACATAGAGTTTAATGAATAAATCTGAGCTAATGTCACTTGAATGGGGTTCACCATGGGATGCATTGTCGTTAGCCTTGGGCTCAGAGGAAGCATGTGGCGGGCGAGTTCAACTCCGGCCTCGGCCATTTCACAAAACTTGGCATCGGATTGGAGGCGGGATGGGAGAGGGTATCGTCGGAAGCATCCCGATAGAAACCGTCCCTTCTATCGAGAGCCTCAAAGAGAAACTTGATTCGATGGTTCCTAGGACCCCTACGAGGCATTTACCCCAGTGTGGAGTTGTCGAACCAATCCATGTTAAATAGAAACAAGTCCTCATCATTGGAGGGGATGACGCGATTCGCGACTGTTCCCCGGACTCCACTGGATTAGTCATCTCCAAATTCCTCCCGGTTACGGCGATGTCGCAACCGCCAAACCTACACTCGCCTTGTGGAGAGGAGTTTGTAAGACCAATTGAAGACAGCTTTGTGACTTTTCCTGCCGACAGATAATACGTGAGGTCCGCTGCGAGACTTGCTTCGGTGTTAATCTGACTAATACCGAAAAAAAAAAAAAAAAGGTCGTCATTGTGGTTCATGTCGCGCTCCATATTAACCACGAGCCCCTCCTCTCAGCTTGCGCTCCGGACCGCACTTCGCAGCTTCACCCCTCCTCACACCTATAGAGCCTTCTCCGGCAGTGTCAGCACCATGAGCCAGACCCAGAAACTCAAGCCCGCGGCGAGGGTGTCGGGCCAGAAGAAGGATGTCTGGTGAGTCTTGGCACTGGCTTTCACGACGAGCCATAGAATGTGACTCTCTGACATGGCCGGGACAGGTCCATCATCAACGAGGCTGCCGCTTCCTCACCAAACCAACCTATTGTGAACCTGGGCCAGGGTTTCTATGGCTACAATCCTCCCAAGTTCATTCTTGATGCCGCCAAGGACGCCTTGGACCGCGTCGAGTGCAACCAGTATGCGCCTACCAAGGGACGGCCCCGGTTGAAGAAGGCTATTGCGAATGCCTACTCGCCCTTCTGGGGCCGTCAACTGGACCCGGAGACTGAGGTCACCATCACCACTGGCGCTAATGAGGGTATGCTGAGTGCCTTTATGGCCTTTATCGAGCCCGGAGATGAAGTCATTCTCTTCGAGCCCTTCTTTGACCAGTAAGTGCCAAGTTGTGCGCACTTGAACGAGTCACTCATAGTCGTATAGGTACATCAGCAACATTCAAATGGCCGGTGGCAAGATCGTCTATGTGCCCCTCCACCCCCCTGAGTCGGGGGCTGTCCAGAACTCCTCTGCCGCTGACTGGACGATTGACTTTGACGAGCTGGAGAAGGCCATCACCCCCCGGACCAAGATGATTGTCATCAACACTCCACGTACGTACTTTTGAGAGTCCCAGGTGCGGCACATCACTAACAACTGGCAGACAACCCTGTCGGCAAGGTCTTTTCCAAGGAGGAGCTCCAGAAGATTGGAGACCTGTGCGTCAAGAACCAGGTTATCATTCTCTCTGACGAGGTCTACGACCGCCTCTACTACGTACCCTTTACTAGGATTGCCAAGGTTTCTCCCGAGGTTGAGAAGATCACTCTGACTGTGGGCTCTGCTGGCAAGAACTTTTATGCTACGGGGTGGCGTGTGGGTATGTTGTTCTCATCTCCCATCGAGGAAAAAGCGGTGATTAACACATTTTAGGTTGGCTGATCGGCCCAGCTGAGCTTATCCAACATGTTTCTGCCGCACACACCCGCATCTGCTTCTCTACCGTGGCCCCCCTTCAAGAAGCCGCGGCGGTCGGTTTCGAAAAGGCAGACGCCAACGGCTTCTGGGATGAGACGATCCAGGAGATGAAGGGCAAGGTCGACCGCCTGAACGAGGTCTTTCTGGAACTCGGCCTGCCTGTCACGTACCCCGAGGGTGGCTACTTCATCCTCGTCAACATGGCCAAGGTGAAGCTGCCCGAGGACTACCCCTTCCCTCCCCACGTGGCGAGCCGTCCGCGCGACTTCAAGCTGGCGTGGTTCCTGATCCAGGAGGTGGGCGTTGCGGCCATCCCGCCGACCGAGTTCTACACGGAGCCGAACGCGCACCTGGCGGAGGACTATATCCGGTTTGCGGTGTGCAAGGAGGATGAGATTCTGGAGCAGGCCAAGGAGCGACTAAGGAGCTTGAAGAAGTACATCCAGGAGTGAATGATGCTGATGGTAAAGATAAAAAAGATATAAAAGCGTCATGGGAACACTGGGTTTGGTTTTAGATGAATGGGATAGACCTCACAGTACTTTGACGAATAGGGAGTGTCCCGTATATGCGTGTCGTTTCTATCCTTGCTCATGCATCGGAGATGAGTTGATAAGTTGAAATCTGGGGAAGCTCTTTGGGGTAAATTTCCGGCTGGTCCGCCAAGAAGCATCCCTCCCTCGATGGTCAGTCACCTTTACCGATATCACAAGGGTGAGGACACTGTTTTGCGCTTCTCTCCTGTTGGTTAAATCCAGAGGTTCGTCAGCCATACAAACAACTTTAGGTCTTATAAATTCTGCAACTAAAATCCTCACCGCCTGTCATCATTCTCCCTTGATAACCAAAACCTCTGGTCTCCGACGTCCAAGTGGGAGCTCCCGATCGTGGAGCTGGCCTATCGAGCCGCGGAGCCGGCCGAGGCGGTGGATCTTGCCGAATTGAACTGAAAGCGTGGGGTAAGCGATCCCCTTCCCCGCCCCGTGCATGCTGTGGCGCACGGGTGCAAATCTGGCTTATCAGTGGCGATTGCAACGACGGCACGGCCCCCAGGCGGCGAATCAAACAACATTGACACACACAGCTCCCTGTCTGCCACACACAAACTTCCGCTTTGCACACCGTTTGCCTATCAACGGCCTCCTCGTTGGAACAAGCAAGGAAGGTGCCGTCACACAAGCGTGCCTGCTACGGTCAAGATGACGCAGTGGTTGATTGCTTGATACCGCTATCTAACCTGTGCCGGCGCGTCTCGTGAACCTCTCTTCCCCTCGCTACTGTACGTTCCCAAGGTAACCTACACGGTGCCTCGCTTTGATATGAACCCTTAAAAAGGACAGCTGCCCTAGTTTCGAAGCTTCCTTTCTAATTGATCCCCTTGCTCTTGATAAGCAAGTATACTCGTCGCCCTTCTCTTTCTGACACTACCAGCACCGAGCTTGATCGCCTTCCATCCGTCATGGCGCCGAGCGCCGTCTCTCCCGTGCGAGACTCCAACCCCGAGCCGCTGGCGACCTTGACATCCAAGTTCGACGACACAATCCGCTTTTACCTTAATGGAACCAGGGTCGTGCTGGACGAGATTGACCCCGAGATCACCGTTCTCGAATACCTACGAGGCATTGGACTTACAGGGACCAAGCTGTAAGTGCTCTCGTGTAACCTCGAATCTGCCTCCCTGGTCATTGCTGACACCTCCAGTGGGTGTGGCGAAGGCGGCTGCGGGGCCTGTACTATCGTGGTCAGCCAGTTTAACCCTACGACGAAGCAAATCTACCATGCCAGCGTCAACGCCTGTTTAGCGCCTCTCGTCAGCTTAGATGGCAAACATGTCATCACTGTCGAGGGCATCGGAAACACTCAGAGGCCCCATCCTGCTCAGGAGCGGATCGCCAAGTCCAACGGTAGCCAGTGCGGATTCTGTACCCCTGGCATTGTTATGAGCTTATACGCTTTGCTACGGAACAATAGCTCACCCTCAAAAGACGACGTCGAGGAAGCGTTCGACGGCAACTTGTGTCGATGTACGGGTTACAGGTCAATCCTCGATGCAGCCCAGACGTTTAGCGTTGACCAGCCCTGCGGAAAGGTAAAAAAGGCCGGAGGTAGCGGATGTTGTATGGAGAATGGTAATGGACCACCCAATGGAGGATGCTGTATGGACAAGGCGAATTCGAACGACAAGCCGATTAAGCGCTTTACGCCCCCAGGGTTCATCGAGTATAACCCGGATACGGAACTCATCTTCCCGCCTGCCCTAAAGAGACACGAGTTGCGGCCGCTGGCCTTTGGAAATAAGCGAAAAAGATGGTACCGACCTGTCACTCTCGACCAGCTCCTTCAAATCAAGAGCGCCCATCCCCAAGCCAAGATTATCGGCGGAAGTACCGAAACCCAAATCGAGACCAAGTTCAAGGCCTTGCAATACCCGGTCTCGGTCTACGTTGGCGACATCGCTGAGCTACGGCAGTATAGTTTCAAGGACGACCACCTTGAGGTTGGCGGAAATGTTGTCTTGACGGACCTGGAGAAGATATGTGAAGATGCAATCCCTCACTACGGACCTGAGCGCTCTCAGGTCTTTGAAGCCATATTGAAACAACTCAAATATTTTGCAGGTCGGCAAATCCGAAACGTTGGTACTCCGGCTGGGAACTTGGTAACAGCATCGCCAATCTCGGATCTCAATCCTGTGCTGTGGGCTGCGAACGCCGTGTTGGTGGCAAAGTCATCAACAAGGGAGACAGAAATCCCTGTTTCCCAATTCTTTACCGGATACCGAAGGACGGCGCTTCATCAAGATGCAATCATTGCATCAATACGTATTCCAGTTACTCACGACAAGGGCGAGTTCTTCAGAGCATACAAGCAGGCGAAGCGCAAGGATGACGACATCGCTATCGTTACGGGCGCACTTAGAGTGCGGCTGGATGATGAGGGCATCGTTGAGGAGGTTAATCTTATTTACGGCGGCATGGCTGCGATGACAGTTGCTGGGAAGACGGCTATGGAATATCTTATTGGAAGACGCTTCGCCGACTTGGATACTCTGGAGGGAACCATGAGCGCCCTGGGTCGAGACTTTGATATGCAGTTCAGTGTACCAGGAGGGATGGCCTCATACCGAAAAGCCCTAGCTTTTGGTTTCTTTTACCGATTCTACCACGACGTTCTCACTATCCTCGATGGCTGGTCAAATCACATCGATAAGGAAGTGATTGATGAAATCGAGAGAGACCTATCCAAGGGGAGAGTTGACGAGCATGCCGCGGCAGCCTATACGAAGGAAGTGACTGGAAAGTCTAACACTCATTTGGCGGCCTTGAAGCAGACTACAGGCGAGGCGCAATACACCGATGACATCCCTCCTCTGAGAAACGAGCTATACGCCTGCTATGTTCTCTCAAAAAGAGCTCACGCCAAGATTATCTCCATCGATTACGCAGATGCACTCGACATGCCTGGTGTCGTGGATGTCGTGGACAAAGATGACATGCCGTCCGCCGAAGCAAATAAGTTTGGTGCTCCGAATTTCGACGAAGTGTTCTTCGCGGAGGAGGAGGTGCTGACTGTGGGACAACCAATCGCTTTAATATTGGCAACTTCGCCCGCAAGGGCACAAGAAGCAGCCAGAGCTGTCAAGGTAGAATACGAGGACCTTCCGGCGGTGTTTTCGATCGAGGAGGCCATCGAGGCGGACAGCTATCACAAATTCTTTCGTGAGATCAAAAAGGGAGATACGGAGGAGGCCTTCAAGAAGTGCGACCACGTCTTTACTGGAACTGTGAGAATGGGTGGACAAGAACATTTCTACCTTGAGACGAATGCCTGTTTGGTTGTCCCGAAACCTGAGGATGGGGAGATGGAGATTTTTGCGAGCACACAAAACGCCAACGAAACGTGAGTCTTTTTGCTTTACTTCCATGGTAAGGGCTCAAGTTCTAACATTCACCAGACAAGCATTTGCATCCCGAGTGTGCGGCGTGCAGTCAAACAAGGTCGTAGTTCGTGTCAAGCGACTAGGCGGCGGCTTTGGAGGGAAGGAGACACGATCTGTGTTGCTCAGCTCTGCATTGGCCCTAGCAGCGAAGAAGACGAGAAAGCCTGTCCGCTATATGCTGACACGAGAGGAAGATATGGTCACGAGTGGGCAGAGACATCCATTCCTGGGCAGGTATAAAGTGGGAGTGAACAAGGACGGCAAGATCCAGGCCCTGGATTGTGACATTTTCAACAACGCCGGATGGACTTTCGACCTTAGCGCGGCCGTATGCGAGCGAGCAATGACCCACGTGGACGGGTGTTACAACATCCCTAACGTGCATATTAGGGGACGGCTATGCAAGACGAACACAATGTCCAACACGGCATTCCGAGGCTTTGGCGGGCCCCAGGGCATGTTCATTGCCGAGACGTACATGGAAGAGGTGGCGGATCGATTGGGAATGCCCGTCGAGCAGCTGCGCCAGATCAACATGTACGGAAAGAACGACAATACTCACTTCGGTCAGGGGTTGGGAGACTGGCATGTTCCGCTCATGTACAAGCAGGTGCAAGATGAGGCCATCTACCCGCAGCGGAGACAGGCCGTGGCCGAGTTCAACAAGACTAACAAGTGGCGGAAGAGGGGGATGGCGCTCATCCCGACTAAGTTTGGCATCTCGTTTACAGCCCTGTTTCTGAACCAGGCTGGCGCGTTGGTGCACATCTATCACGATGGTTCTGTTCTCGTGGCCCATGGAGGGACTGAGATGGGACAAGGACTCTACACCAAGCTCACACAGATTGCCGCTCAAGCATTGGGCGTCCCCTTGGACAACATTTTCATCTCGGAGACTTCAACTAACACGGTAGCCAACGCGTCCGCAACAGCAGCTTCAGCCTCATCAGACCTGAACGGATATGCCATCTTCAACGCTTGCGAGCAACTCAACGAGCGACTGGCGCCGTATCGAAAGAAGCTGGGCCCGGAGGCAACTATGAAGGAGCTTGCTCATGCTGCCTACTTTGACCGTGTCAATCTTTCGGCACAGGGCTTTTACAAGACACCTGAGATTGGATTTGACTGGAACACGGGCAAGGGAAAGATGTTTTTCTACTTTACCCAAGGAGTTGCCGCAGCCGAGGTGGAGATCGATCTGCTTACTGGGACGTGGACATGCGTGCGGGCAGATATCAAGATGGATGTGGGACAGTCGATCAATCCGGCAATCGACTACGGGCAGATCCAAGGGGCGTTTATTCAAGGCCTGGGGCTTTTTACGATGGAGGAGTCACTCTGGCTGCGGAACGGGCCGAGTGCCGGGCACCTTTTCACCCGGGGACCCGGCACATACAAGATCCCCGGGTTCCGAGATATACCCCAGACCTTCAACGTATCACTGCTCAAGGACGTGGAATGGAAGGAGCTGCGTACAATCCAGCGGAGTCGTGGTGTGGGGGAGCCGCCGCTGTTCATGGGCAGCTCCGTCTTCTTTGCGATCCGGGATGCGCTCAAGGCGGCTCGGTCACAGGCGGGGGTTACGGCCAAGGTGGGCGAGGACGCGGATGAGGGGCTGCTGAGGCTGGAGAGCCCGGCGACCCCCGAGAGAATTAGACTGGCATGCGAAGACGAGATTATGCGTAAGGCGAGAGTTGTGCCGAAAGAAGGGGAGAAGAGCTTCTTTGTGGCGATTTAATGAATGACATCTCGAAGAGTGTGGAGGACATGGCGGCAGATGGACGAGGGGTAGGATGTCTTGGGGGCTCGGTCTGGGCCAGCGAAAAGCAAGGTTCATGCCAACAAAGGCGAGGTGCCAGAGTGGGACAGGATGTTTGGTGCATGATTATGGGGTTATTGGTTGGCTTTTACGGACGGAGTATGTTCTGAATGCTTGGATATGCAACAGCCAAGGATGGATGCATGATATGTATGTGCTGTATATGAATGATGACGAGGAACCGACTTGGGTATGAAAGGTTAGATGCAGGCTTGTCTTTTCAACTATGTAATTGCTAGAAAAGCGTGCATATATTGGAGTCGATAGTATTCGACGAGCCTAGTATATGTGGATGTAGTGCCCGACTTATTAGTACGCATCTGAAAGGATACATGTCATATCTCGCACGGCTCAACGTCCGAAGCCGTGTGCCGTTGCAATTGCTGCTTGTAAGGCGTTTTACAATATGCACATTGCTCTGCAGATGTACGGAAGCGCAGGGCGATGTTGTCCAAACAAAGCAGACGCTTCTTATCAAATCAATTCATTGCCAGAAGCTTGATCTTCAGTGATCGGCAGACGTGGCAGTCGTTGCTCCAGTCGGGTGGGTGGTGCCAAGGGACCGCCATGGAGAAGCGCCTCAGGCACCCGACCTCTTTCAGCGATTCCAGTGCCTGGCCGATTGTCCATGTCACCAGCGGGGGAGCGATGTCTTGCATCGGCTCAGCGGGTGTTGGAGAAAGCTCATGTCACTAGAGTATGCAAGTCTACTGTAAGTGTACGGCGCTTGCCAATGAAGACGAGGCGGACAAAGCATCTCGATTGAATGGATGGGATTGGTTGCGACGAGACAATCTGGTGTGGATGGGAGAAAGGGGCTGATGCTGATAATGACGACGATGGTTGTTGATACAAGACATTGATGAACTGCGTCGCAGAGAACAAGGGCCTCGTGACCATAGCCGCGCATAGCCGATCTCCGGAATGACGAAGCCTTTACCTAGGTGTAATCAGTACCTAGCTTTGAAGGTCGACCTTGGGGGCTGGTAGTCAGCAGCAACAGAGTGACCGGGGCCCAATTGAGCGGTGAGAAGAATGCGTTGTTTGCGATTACACGATGGGAGATTGCGATGGTTAACTAATGGCGATGAGTTACGGCCATGGGCATATGGCATCACAATTGGCACCTCGGGAATTAAGGTGATGGAAAAGATGGAAGGGCAGGGCTCCGAGGTGGAGTGCCCCAGGTGAGAGATTACTGAATCTGGCAAGGCGCCTGAGACGGCAGCACAGCGCACTCTAGCGCCATCTTTTGCTTCCAAGGTCTTCTTCTGCGGGCTGTCGTTAGGTCCAACCTACCCAACTTCAAAAAACTCGTATCGTACGCATGCGAGATAATCGTACCAGACTCTTCATGGTCCAAGAAATCATGCCAGAAATTCTTACGAATTGTTAGTAAAGAAGGGTGCACAGCCCGTTTCATTTTATTGGCAACAGGGGAAAAGTGGCCTGACAGGTAGAGGTGGAAAAAGAACGAATTAGAGACTGGGGGTTGGGGACAAGTCAGCAGATGTGAAAAAAAGGGAATTTCCCATCTTGGGGTGGGAAAAAAAAAAGTCTTGTTCCTTGGCTTGAGCTTATTCATGCTGTACCTGTCCATCCCATTCGGCTATCTTGGGTGGTTTTCTTGCCCGCTCTGCCGCGGCCTCGGCTCCGGGGTTTGCGAGGGACCCGGAGTTGTGCTGATCGATCAAGGAAAAAATGAAGGGGCGAGATGAGGACGTCGTGAGGCACAGTTTGCTCGTATATCAGTCAACACTGTATAGAATATCTTCTGCGTTGGGCCCTCTCTGTTTCGTTATGTAAACCAGCTGTACGGTGCTTACGCTAACGAAGCCTGTGGAGCTCCGAGGTCTTGGGCGCGCGCCTACCTTGAGAGGGGATTGGGAAGGTCAACGCGCAGAGGGAAGTTGGAAACCGAGAGGTACTAGGAAGCTGTTCCATGGCTGCAGACGGCTTGTTGTAGGACGGATATAGGCATCTTGGGACTCTCCAGCGAGCTGCGAACCTCCAACCTGGAACTTACACAACCAAGGTCCCCCGCCGTCGTAGTAGGTAGAGGGACCCGGAGACCCGCCCCGGCTTCACACCGGGGAGCGCGCTGGCTCCTTCTTCCCTCAGCCCCGCCATTAGCCATCACGCACCCATGGGTCACTTCTTGCCTTACCCTGCCGGCGGCCCTGATCATCCTGCCTTGGGGGAGTAAGAACAAGCCTCTTGCTGTCCCGCCACAGTCTGAACTCTCATCCGTTCCTCCATGAGTCCATGAGGTCGTTTCATCCTTTCACCCTGGTCATCAGCAGAAATACAACAGCTCTGGCGCAACATTTTAATTGAATCGAACTGATCATACGCAGCGCTTACAATTTCACTGGCCATCATCGGTCGCGCGCTATTGCTCCACGCCGTCTCCGCGCTCCACCGTCAAGACTGAACTGGCTGATCAAAATCGCGGGCGCCGTCGAGTCCACCGGGAACCCACACTCCACCCACTCCCCTCGTGTGTGTCTTCCTGTCTGGCGAGCGTCTTGCGTCCCTCTTAGGGTCCCCACTGGTCAATCAAGCCCAGCCCATTCCGGTCCCAGGTCAGGCCAAACTTCACCGTCCAGGTCCTCATCAGTCTTTTTGCCTTCCCTCTCCGACCTCGTCGATCCCTTGCTCTGGCGTCCTTTCTTTTACCTATACCGAGCCAGCCTCGGCTGCTGAGCTATCAATTCCCCTCGCCGACCTCGTCGC
>JABFFE010000087.1:0-64560 GCA_013623625.1 Fusarium setosum | reverse complement strand
AGTAATCAGATTCTTATTGGCACAGCTAGCTGTGCTCTATGGCTCGCCCTCGTCCAGGGCCAACTCTATTCCGTGACGCGTGCGGGGAACCTGGCTAGAAGTTACATAGGTACCCTTGTCATTCGACCCAGAGACGTTCTCTCATCCTCATTCCACCCCCCTAAATTCGCTGCTTGTATGGCTCTTCTGCGGCGACAAATACTTCAAGTACGATTTAGGCTGCGTTGTACTATAACAACTCTCCACTCGTACTTCATGCATGGACAAAGACCAGGAGCCTCGCCGCTACACCCGGGGCCGGCTGTCTCGCGGCAAAGGCCTTCGTAGGACGACAGGATGGTAAGTAGAAGGGTCATGTGCGGAGGCCAATTCAGCACTAACAAGATATTGCAGCCTGACATGCCGCCGGCGACACGTTAAATGCGACGAGGGCAGGCCTCGTTGCGGAGGATGCGTCCGCAAAAGGGCCGATTGTGTGTACGCGGCCCGCCAACAAGCAAAGGACCAAGACCCTCAACAAACGACAGAAGCAAACGAGAACAGTAATATAGGCGATTCCCAAGAACTCACCCTGAATAGCGACAGACTTTGCAATCGAGGCGATGAACACGACAGACACAGCGCCATTCGCGTTGAAGAGCCCGTGTCTCCGACGTCTGTTGGGCCGGAAGAGCCTCGGCGTTCCGAAACTGTTGAGGTGCACGACACAGAAGACTCGCCGGTGGTTTCGACTCGGGGGGCAGATGGTGACCTCAGTGACGGCACAGGCGACTCCTTGCCGGCTGACGTTCTTGATACGACAAGACAGGCTGCCGGAGCACCCCTCGTGGCTTATGCTAACTCAACTAGTCGGCAGATAGAGGGCGAATTGGAACTTGCTGCAACGGCTCAGGATGTACAGGGCTCTAACAGATTGTACAACTTCCCGCACTCCCATCCACTGATCCAGGAGATACTATCGCCAACCCAAATCTCCTCCCAGGTGGCACCCTTCGCCTACCACAGCACGCCGGATTCTGGGGCCAGTCATGGAGCCGAGTCGCTCACGCTCAAGTGGCTGGACTTGCTGATTGGCGACGCAACCACCAACTACGGCCCTCTACTGGATTTTGACATCGATGCAAATGGGTCAAACATCTTTGGCAACTCGGTTGCCCAGACGCCGCTGGCCCTGGATGATACCGCGGCTACCCCGGTGACCAACGGTGGCTCAGCCCACGGGCCAGAAGCTGCAATACAGAATGCCTATCTACAAGAACGGTTTACCGACAAGAAGGACTCTTCAAGCGACAAGAAGCTCTGGCAGGCAGCAGAGCCGATATCCCTGCAGTCACAGGAGCATCTCCTGTTCCAGCACTTTACACAACACATTAGCCGCTGGGTGAGTGTCGTGGAATCCGGCGGCCTGGCCAAGACGCTAACCGTTTGCCCCTGGCGCAGATGGACCTTTTTGAGCCCCAGAGGCCGTTTGGAACTCTAGTCCCTCACCTCGCCGTATGTTGCAGGTAGGGTATCTTCCTTTCTCTCAGATACTAACAAGACTTAAAGTTGCACAACATCGGCCTGATGAACGCCGTCCTAGCACTATCGGCTCGCCACCTCCACATCATCAACTACGACACCCCATCCTATGCTGGAGGCTACCGCCCCGATCCCAAGGACACGATAGGATACTACTTGAAGACTCTGCATTACAGCCAGAAGGCCATGGAGTACGAGACCTACCAGACCAGCCTGGAACTCCTGGCGAGCGCCATTATCATCTCGTCGTATGAGATGCTCGATGGCTCGAGCACAGATTGGGAAAAGCACCTCAAGGGTGTCTTTTGGATTCAGCGATCACAGGTCATACACGGAGACTCTGGTGGCTTGAGACAGGCAGTGTGGTGGGCTTGGCTTTGCCAGGACGTCTGGGCCGCGTTCCGGGAGAAGAGGAAGCCCTTTACGTTCTGGCAGCCCACTCGTACTCTTTCAGAACTGACCCCAAATCAGCTAGCCGCCCGAGCCGTCTACAACTTTGCTCACGTCATTGGATTCTGCGCTGAGAGTAACGAACCAGAAGAGGCTGCTCGAATGGGCGTGAAGACGCATGAGGCAAATCTCCTCCTACAGCAATTGCAACACTGGAAATCGTATCTCACCGTCGAGTTCAACCCCCTTCCAACATCAGATGCTGGGAGTGACAAGGCTTTCCCGGTCGTGTGGATCCAGCCGGCCACCTTTGGTGAGTAGATTCAGGTTCATCAGCCCACGGGCGGGTAGTGGACTGACTCCTTACAGGGGTGGCGATGCAGCTCTACTACTGCTCGCTGATTCTACTGCACATGCATCGACCCTGCTACGGAGGCTTCAAGGAGTATCTCGACAGGCAGAAGACCCTGAAGAAATGGGCGAGGACGGTCTGTGGCATTGCCATAGGCTGCATCGACTATGCCTCCAGCGTCATGTCCTCGCAATGTGTCTTTATAGGTAACAATCCATTTGTTCCAAGCCTCTGCGGCGTTAAGGTGGCTGACGGGACGTCTGGACTAGCGGGGATGGTAATAGAGAGTGACGACCAACGGGCTGCTATCCTAGAGCACCTCGACAAGTGTAGTCACCTGGCAGGGTGGCCGGGATATTCACTGGGCCGCGAGTTGAACGACATCTGGCAGAAAGATTGAACGTTTGCTTGACTGCTATCTTTCTTAGCTTTGAAGACTTTCGACTGGGATGTCTTCAGTTCACATGAGACGTCTTGCCGGCTGATCGGATGATCTCCATCCACCCGACCGTCTGGCCTACCACCTTGCCCACTCCCTCCTCAATGAGCGTCATGTGAGGCTTCATCCCTGCAGTTTCGAACCTAAGATACACATAATAGTCATCGAGGACAGCTCTGTTGACGTTGATCTTGAGGCCGTCGGAGAATGTGATGGCCTAAGGGAAGAACTGGAGGACAAGGGGCGACCGGGTCTTTTCAGCAGCGCGAACAAGGCCGAGGACCTGCTCGATGTTGTAGGCGATGGCGGCAAGAACACCATACTGGCCCTCCTCGGCAGCTTTAAGAATCTGGAGGTGGCGATTCGCTGCCTTCCATTCGTTCGATGAGATTATGTTTGGATCGCCACGTTGTCTGTTGTATTCTTCTCCAAGGATACGTAGAGTGAAGTTCTGGGCTGCTTCACCTGGTCAGGTTTGGTTGGTTAGTCATATAAACCACCCTCTGCAGCCGTCCATATTTATGAACAAGGTCGGCGTCGACATTGACTTGCTGCGTCTGCACCGTGGATGAATGGTAGTTGTGGGTCATATCCCGTGTCGAGCTAGCTTTTGGCTCGTTTCTCGCCGAATCAATGGGTTCGTCCATCCTTAGTGCCCTCAATACCTTCAAGATCGCTATAGAGCCTCCACTGGTAGTCTAGGCTCGGGTCGTTGAATCTTGCCTTGACGTCCAACGCCTCAATAGCCTGAATATCTTGCACGTCCAATTCAAAGTCCGCCTTGACGTTCTCCTTAATCTGCCAGTCGATGGTGCTCTTGGGAATCACAGAACGGCCATTGTTGACACCCCATGCCAACACAATTTGCACGGCGCTCTTCCCGTACTTGCGTCCAAGATCCTGAAGAAGAGGCTGGTCAATAACCCGTTTCATATGCGAGACCTCTTTACTCCATCCAGTTGCCCGATAGAAGTCATTCATATTACCCAGCGGACTGAACTGGATGACATGGATGCCCTGCGAGCGGAGCCACTTGTTAAAGCTCTTTTGCTGTAGATAGGGATGGACCTCCATTTGATGCACGGCTGGGACCTACACATCCGGACGTTAGCCAGCATCCCATTGGACTGTTTTGGGACATACCACTGAGCACTCCTTGATCAGGGTCTCAAGTTCTCCCTTACTAAAGTTTGAGACTCCGATGGCCCTGGTCTTGCCCGTCTTGACGAGTTGCTCCATGGCTTTCCATGTGTCCACAAAGGTAGTTTCTCCCGCAATCATCTTGCCATTGCTGTCCCGGGGAAAGCGTTCGTCGCCCCTTGCAAAAGTACAAGGATAATGCATCATCAGCAGGTCGACATAGGGCGTATTGAGGTCCGCGAGCGACTCATCCAGAGCCCTCTCAACATCGTCTGGATGAAAGTTGTTGCACCATAACTTGGTACCGAGGAAGATTTCCTCTCGAGGAATCCCGCTGCTCTTGATGCCCCGTCCAACTTGCTTCTCTACATTGTACACGCGGGCAGTGTCGATGAGACGCAATCCCGCTTTGAGAGCTCGTGATACCGCGTCTTCTTGGGCGTCGGGGTCTTGGAAGGTCCCAAAACCAATGGCGGGGATGGAGGCACCCGTGTTGAGCTTGAAGCGCGTCTGGGTGGTAATGGCTCGGGTTTGCTGGACGGCAACGCCAAACGGGATTGGCTGGATTAGGGTGGAAGTCGCTGAACGCCTGAGCTGGGATCTAAGAGTGTACATGGTGACAAATAGCTGCTGTTCGTGCCAGGATAACTGGGCTGTCTTCTGATCCTTAGCCCAGCGCGGCGAAGCCTCTTATGGGCTCTATTCTGGCCAATGCCGATGAGGTGGAAACCTGGAGCTCCCTCGACATGGCCCGGTTTGGGTTCTCTGCGGGGTAAAGCATGCCAATGCTGGCCGTCTCCGTCCCTCGTGACGAGGGAGATTCCGCCGAAGTATGTTGGTCCACCAACTGTCTCGTAGCCTATCGGGGCAAAGTCCGATCAGAATAGATGCTGCTATAAAGTGCTGGATAACACAGAGTCAAAGGATGTTGGTCAGTAATAATACGGGTGGGTTCCTGAAATTCCCATGACTGCCACATCTTGAGAACATAAACAGTCACTTCCGACCGCCGCATAGCAGCTACACAGTGGCTCGACTCTCCGGGATCCTGGATGATTTTTATCTATAAGATTCCGGACGCGCTCACCTTTCAAGAGGCAGTTCGTATATAACTATCTAGAATGCTCGACTTCTTGCCTTCACAACAACAAAGAACGCCGTGTCTTTCGGTATCTCTAGCAGCACAATATTTCCCCTTGACAACTTGGGCATAGTAACTGGCTCAGGAATTCTTGAAACTATTATACAATTCCCATTCTTGACAATTCACATCAATAGTTCGGCTGCCGAGACTCTGACCATGTCAGACCCGTCTGTACATTGATCGAGTCCATAGGAATGGTATCCGGATCAACATCGCCTGGGTGTTGAGCTGTCTCCACCACTGTACTGCGCTCATTCGCATAAGACTCCGGCCACAAGACAGGGTCCTCTGCTGAGTCGTTGTCATGTATCCGCTTAAAAGGCCCGACTTTTGTCTGTGCCTTGGGCTTGTTAGATTGCTTGGGTCCGCTGCCGCCGATCGTCACCAGCCCTGAGCTGTGGTCTTGGTCCTGTTCCTTTTGTGGCTTGCTGATGAAACGGGCAAACAAAAGGTGCATAAGGGGCTGCATAGTCGGCAAGCTTGCGCAGAGCATTCCGATGGTGGGTTCTACGATGGTCCATATGTAGCAGGGCGCGATGAGCTCTGGTTAGTGTTAGCGTGGTGAAATGGATGAAAAAGGGTTAAGCAGGTTCTCTCACGAGTAAAGTCGGCCTTTTCTCCCGCGCTGATGAGATCGATGATGGCTTTTAGACGAATGCAACTGATAACTATGACCCTATCCAAAGTCAGCATCAAAGACGAACCCTGCCAACAGAGGAGGCGCTTACAGCCCTCCCAGCAGAAAGATGCCTGAGATGGCAAATTTTTGCAAGCGTCGAACCTGGAGCTTGGAAACTTCATAGATGGGCAGGCATAGAATCAGGGCATCGGTGATGATGTTGGGTATCGAATTTCCGAGAAAGAACTTATTCCTGTCCATGCAAGATCCCTCCTCCATGAAGGGATGCCATGTCTTGTACACCGGCGAGCACTGAAAGATGGTGAAGAGCACCACGTTCATCCCCCAGGTGAAGGTGATGGCGCCAAGGGCATATCCGCCGATTTTCATGAACCTGGTCGGGAAGATGCGGAAGTACATTACTAGGATGGACGCTTTGATGACGCTGATGACAATGCCGTAGGTCATTTCGCCTATGAACAGACACTATTACGAAGCCTGGTTAGACGTTTCGTAAGAGGGTAAAATGGGAAACTCACCAGCATCGATCTTTCAAAGGTTTTCGGGTTCTCCATCAAGTTGACGGCCAAGTGCTTTCCAACACCGCCGTAGTAGACGGCTGAGGTCCTTTTCAGTGACAACCCTTCATGTCTATCCAGGCGAGAGGGTTACTAACCGCAGATGCCGAGAATTGCCAAAATCCACACAAGGGGCTTGAAGTAGGTCAGCATCAGGGCCAGCAGGAAAGAATATGATTCGACATACCAGCGATAGCATAATCAACCAGTCGTCAAGTTCAAGACGTATACGCTTCCGTCTTCTGGCCCATAGTCTGACGCCTACGATGGCTGTTGAGAAGGGGATCATAGCGGCGCATACACCGGCCACTGTGCCTCCCTGATTGTACTCCAAGAACTCGCGTGAGAAATCGGAGGGGTTAAGTTGCTCTGCCATGATGGTGATGATGGTATGGTCAGAAGTTCGATAACCTTGGGAGTGGTGCTGGAAAACGTATCGATCAGAGCATTCCAAGAACTCTCGACTGTCTCATCGAACAAGTTGCCACGCCAAGGGGAGTGTTTTCGCTACCAGATAGTCGGATCTTATGGCACGTTGAGATCGGATCTGGCCCAATTTAAAGGAAAAACCGTCTTGCACAATGGCATGGAAACAAGCAACGTTTTGATCGAGAACAAGAGATCCGAGATCTGTTTCACCTGTGCCCAGCATATGTAGTAGGCTACTCTGCAGGAACCAACGACGTCTGGATCCTTGGCAATAACGCCAATCCATTCCAACGCCGAGGTGGCTGTCCTCAGCTCCGCCGCCGTAGAGTTCGGGGCGCATACCTTAACGGCGATCGTGAACCGGTTTCGTCAGCACCCAAAGATTGTACGCAACGTGCCTCGCGGGCTCTCCTAAACAGGGCCGTGCGTACTGGGGCATCGTATGATTTCCCCAATAGCCTACGCTGAAGCTTTCCGCACATGCGAGAGGCCACGCACGGTGTCCACCTCGTGGGAATCTACTGGACGTTAAACGACGGGCGGGACTCTTTCGGTGGCGGAGGGCTGGATGCCAAGTGGCCCGGTATAACTATTGGCATTCCCTACAGCGATGCAGCAAGCCATCACTCTTTACGTCCTCCGCTTACCACCAACACCTTGGTTTCAGCTTGCATATTCAACATGGGCTCAGTTACCAATGACAGGCCTCTTTTCCTCCTCGTCACGGGGGCTTGGCATCCGCCAGCGTGCTATGACTCTCTCAAGAACGAACTTGGTGCTCTTGGGTATGAGTGCCTGATTCCTCAGATGCCCTCCATGGGCCACGGCACCAATGGCTTGACTTGGGAGGTAGACAAGGCAAAGGTTGTTGAGACGGCTACTCCCTACTTTGAAGAGGGTAAGGAAGTGGTTCTTGTCGGGCACTCGTACGGAGGCATCCCTGCGACAGTGGCGACTGAAGGGCAGGGAGTTAAAGAGCGAGCTGAGCGAGGCCTCAAGGGCGGATTCCACTCTATAATCTTCATCGCAGCCTTTGCTGTCCCCGTCAAAGGGTGGGATCTGCTCACGACCTGTGGTGGAGTATGGCCTGACTGGCAGGACACTCAAGAGGCCTATACCAAGGTGAGCAGCGATGACTTACGGCGATCATATAGTGCTAACACGGTGCTACAGAATAAACTCTCAAATCTCAACCAGAAAGGTTTTCAGTTACTGTACAACGACGCCTCAGAGGAGGAGGCCAAAGCGGTGTACGCCAAGCTGCTGCCACATTCGCAGGATGCGTTTGAGACGGGCATCGACTTTATTGCAAGCGACATCACGATTCCAAAGACCTACATGATCTGCGAGAACGATCTGGTTTTCCCCGTGTCTCTTCAGGAGCAGCTGGTCAAATTTACGCCGGGCATGAAGCAGGCGAGGATCTGGGCAGGGCATAGCCCATTCTTAGGAAAGGCTCCCGAGACTGCAAAGCTGCTTGTCGAAATCGCAGAGGGCAGAGCTTGAGAGACGTGGACGCATGTAGATGGACATAAACTGCAACTCTCCTTTCCATGGGTACATTATACCCCACAATAAGTCTCGTCTTTCTATGAGGTTATTCACATATGGAAGCAGATGCACGGAAAACGTTCTATACATATTCGTAGCTATTTAAGAAGCCTTCCCTAGCGACGGGGGTATATTCGGTCAACTCCGCTCATTGGTTTCTTCTTCTCTTCACAATTACTTCCTCTATACTTATACTACTCTTTATTCTAATCCTTCTTGGCTCCCAGTTCGAACGCCAGAGGCTTTCAACCTGATCGCCATGTCGTGCGGTCGAGCCCCCTAGACAAAAAGCTTGTTGGCTTGCACATGGCAATTTCTGCGCTAAGTTCCAACTTTATTTGAGGACAGGCGAGGTAAAGCTAAGAGAAACGTGGATGGTGGCGTCATAGCCTATTTGACAGAAGTTAAAAGACAACGTGTGAGGCGCTGCTTGGCAGGGTCGAGGCCTAGAGGGCGAAAGCTAATGAGAATATAGTTTGTGCAATGATCTAGAATACTCCTTTATTGATATTCAACGGTGAGGTGCTGTAGTTTTGGCTATTGGTTCAACTACAAACTGAGACTAATTTCTATGCCTCAAGTGTTGGTTCAGACGAGTCATGAACTAGCAGGACCAAGGTCTCGAAAACAATTAGTACAATGATCAGGAAATACCTGTTCAAGACACTAATGCCGACTACGTCCGGAAGACATACGTAAGGATTTATCCAATGCGCCACATACGGTGGCCTCGGTGCCAGACCAATCCGGACTGATATAGGATGACGTATGTGGCCGTGTCCTAATGTCTCCTAGGCGTGTAACGGCAATAGCGGCATCTCCTGCAAGAGGATTACCTAGAAATGTTAGCTCTTTTATCTATTGTCAACCTGAATTAATGCTAATTTTGTAATATTATAATAGGGATGTTGGGAAGCTGGAGATGTGGAAAGACACAGTGTTCTGTGTTGTGGTGAAGGCAAGCCGCCGGCAGCCGCGCACTCCAGAGAGTAAAATAGAACATTAGATACAATGGTTAAAAACAAGCTACTTGATATATTATACTTGGAAGGAAAGAATAATTTGTTACTAGCAATGCCCCTTGATACCCCCTTTCAGTACTATACAGAGAGATGCGCCAAAACCGTCCCAGCCTTCTATCATAGACATCAACTTCTAGATACAAAGCAACCAGCATGTCCTAAGTTCGAGCCTAATGGTGAACGCCCACGAGGCAACGTGTAATAGCCACGGTTGAAGTGTAGCCTTCATCGCTGCTCTCCAGAACGCTTGCTGCCCCTCGACATCTCGTAACCCTGATCGATGGGAACAGCAGAATCCAACCTGTCGATGTCATGCTTCAGAGATCGTGTCTTGAGCCCGACAAAGAGAAAAATGACGGTGGTCAGCATCTCCGGCACAACGCTGAGACATACTTCAACCGCCTTGGAAGTCAGAAAGCTGGAGTCTGGGTGCAGGATTCTGAGCTGGAGAAAAGCGATGGCGTAGGCGAGTCGGAGACCGATGAAGGGAAAAGATAGGAACACCCCGTTCAAGAGCTTGGATGCGTTAGCACTTCTGTAGCCCCATCTTTCGTGTATGCAATCACTTACCAGCTTGCCTCCAGCCATTGAGGGCACGGAGCCCCTCGTCGATGATCCACGGGATTTCCCAAGCGACCACAGAGCCCAAATCACGAGCAACACCCAAGCCAGTGCAACCAGGCCAGATGCAACCCTGAGCAGAGTCTTCATCGTCGATACGGAGTTTCCCTTGGGCAAGTTGATGACGGCGACAATGATCAAGGCCATTGCGACGCCGGTAAGCGCATGGTATTGGATTTCGAGATGGATGTCTAGCTTGCGGTTGAGTCGAGGGTTCGTGGCGCGGCGACTGCAATCGACAATGGGTTAGACAATGGTTTTTGTATTGAGAGAAGATGAATCACTTACGCCTCATGCAGGATTCCTGACGCGGCGAGAAGCAAAGGAGACAGGCCGATGCTGTTGAGAATGATGGACCCGGTGGAGCTGTTGGAACCGTTGAGACCAACGCCTCCCGTGACGATTCTAAGTATGCAAAAGGTTTGGACGTAGAACCATCCTAGGAAGCCAGTCTTGCCGTGCTTGAACAAGCAGTACAATGCGGGTTGGGCCAAGAGGATGTAGATGGCGAGCTTTGCGGCCGCGATGGAGTCGGTCATTTTGGGCGAGGGTGATGGTTACAACAGGGTGGAAATTATGGTTGATGACTGGAGATGGAAGCAAGTTCTTGTTGATGAATGCTGGAATTTTAGAACAACAACTACCTCATATATAGTCTTGGCTCCCTCTGTTCTGTTCATGTTGACCATGTCTCAAAGATCACTGGCAGGGATCTGCAGTCATAGGGCTGCGCCACGCAACCGGCCCGCAGCGAGTTGAACGAGAGCGAGAACGACAGGGCTAGTTAGCGCTGCGTCAGATTCAAAGCTCCGCAACATCAACCTCTCCAATCAATCACCGTCGCTCGTAAATACAATCTGCTCCTCCAAGATCTGCTTCGGCCAGCTGAGGTGGCCCTGCCACTCTGCCGGTACCGCATCAGCTATCGCATGCAGCTCACGCGGCCCCGCGTCTCCAATCCACCAGAGATTGCGCAGCATGGCAAGCAGGGCAAAGTAGTGGGCGAGAATGACCAGGGCCCGCGGCCGCTGCTCCTCGACCAGATCCGCAAACCGCTTGGGGACCAGCATGGGAAACACGATGACCCTGCGCCCTACACTGTTTGCGGGATGCCGCTGGTTCATGGATTTCCAGATGCCGCCGATGAAGCTTAGTGCTCCTCCGTATGCCGCCTCTATCTCGGAATCCCAGCTCTCCTCCAGCTCGTGAGGCTGCTCACGGCCCATCAAGTGCATCAAATCCTGCCGCAGCTCTTCGTTTTCATTGTCGTCGAGCCAATCAGCCACGCTGCTTATCATTTTGAAGGCGGCAGTCTGGGGGTTCGTCTTGACCATGTCCCAGGCCTTGCGAAAGACGCTGGTGCTGCTGCCCGTGATGCGCATCCAGTCTATAGGTGGCGTGTAGGGTTGCAGACTGCGGTCTTGGAGCCTGACAAAGCCGTAGAGACGTAGCATGCTGGATGTGAGACAGACGTAGTCTACGTTTTCCAGGCTCATCTGCTCAATGTCCTTGTGGTGCTCGCGGATGGCCATGTTGAGGTACATGCGGCAGTGCTCAGCAGCCTCATGGTTAGTGGAGTTGCTGGTCTTGGCCGCGTGTAGGGCTGACACCATGTACAGGGCGTAGAGCAGCGAATCCGACTCAAAGGCGTGGCTGCAGGAAAGGGTAACCCAGAAGTGGTGGGACAGCCCATCGACAGAGAGGGATGGGCCGGCTTTGGTCAGGTAGTGGTAGAACAGCCGAAGTTCGAGTTTTCTTCGAGCTTCAGATTCGGGAAGATCAGTAATATCGTCACTTTCATTCGAGTTCCCGTTGCCGTTTGGTGATTTTTCCCGATCGTAGACGCAGATCAACTGCAGTCGTGTGCAGTGCCCGCATACTGGCTTGGCTTCGTCGCACTTGGGTTGTGAGCACAGAGGTTCTATCAACTACAGGGGTTGCAGACGTACCTTGACGCGACGGGCTCTACAGCGTTGGCAACCCGTTCGGGATTTTTTGTGGAACAGCTTGGCAGGGCGTTTGCGGTGTGGCTGGTCTGGCTCCAGCGGGCTGAGACTGTCGTGTTGGTCCATCTCGAAGAGTGGTGTGATCCGATTCAATACTGATACATCATCGCGAGCAGGAACGACGAGTTTTAAACGAGAACGATCGTTCAGACCTCCGAAATGAAGTGGAAAAAGCTGAACGAGAACGACGATGAGCAAGGATTACAGTCGGGCAGACTCGTCAGCTTATGCCGACTGCCGAGTGGAGCAGCGCTGACTGAGACGCGAATCTACAACCTAATTCGCTGGAATTACCCTTGGGCGGGACTAGAGACTACCCTACAATCAAAGCCATCCTTCTCGTTCTCGTTTATGCGAACAGCCTCCACTAGGTGCTTGAGGTTACCTCATCCACGTAGTTATTAGACCCTGTTGCGTATATAGATCCCTCAATGGCCCAGTTCAAACGAGCAGCAACACCAATCATCTATTCATTCCGACCTTTTGATTACGAGCAACTACGCGTCATCAGCCTTCGTCGAAACACTTACCTCTTTTGATCTACCTACTCTCCACTTCTTCGTCCCCTATCTTCATTAGTCAAGTTACAATGTCTGGCGAAGGTCTTGATCCCCTTAAGCGATACGTCGTCAAAGGCATAGCGAGCGGCATCGGCCTAGCCTCTGAGAGCATCACCTCTTACAAAGAACGGCGCAAGGCATCAAAGGCATCCGGCGCTGAAAGTCCTGATGTCCAAAGCGACGACTCGTCAATTGCGAAAGAACCAGTCAACAGCGTCCATGAACTTCCGGAACAGAATGGCTTCACGCCAGAAGAAGCACAATGGGAACTCGATGAGGCACAGGATGATCTACTCCCGCCTTACTCCGAACTCTCTGGTGATTCACCAACCCACCAAGAAGGACCCGACGTTTTCGAGCTAGGCGACAATCTCATCGATCGCAACCCTCCACCCTCAAATCCAGTAGCCTCTCAACTATCCCAACCAGTCATCCTGCCTCAGCGGAGACCCAAAACACGCAAGAGAGGTTTCATCAGGGCATATGCTCCAGCCCTGAACGACGTTGGCGTATCACAAGACATGTTTCTGGATTTCCTCGAAACCTTTCACAAATCCACACAAGCCTCCCCCTGGCTCGACGCCATCAACCTTGCCAGCATGAGCCTCTCTCTTATCCCCCACTTCCCCATGGTCGTCGGCATAGCCATCAATGTTACAATCATGGCAGCCAAGGACATCCAGAACAGGACACGGACAAATGCCTTTTTGGACAAGGCAAACAAGGAATTCTTCCAACCCCGTGGTTTGTACTGCCTGGTCATGACCTACAGCCCCGATGCCGACAAGCCCCATGAGCAGAAGGACCTTAGCTCCACGATTGCGGGATCTTTGAACCCGTCTACCGGTCAAAAACTATACGGCAAGTTTAAAGACTCAAAAGGAACGACTTATGGTGAAGTGGAACTGCCGGAAGCTGCACCCCTTGTTTTCCCAGTTCTGGAGGACCCTGAAGAGAGCGACAAGCCCAAGAAGAGCAGAAAGGCCAAGATGGAGGGCAAACAGAACTATGTCAGAGAATACTTTGACAAGCGAGCCCAAGCAGAATTCGCCGCCAAGAATGCCGGGAGCTCTCTCGTTCAGGGTCCGGCCCCCAAATTCACGTCTCGATATGCCGACCCAAACCATCCCGCCAGCAGCGGTTCGTTCCGGTCTCTCGTGACAGGAGGCCACATCAACCCGCCTCCCATGTCTCGTCAGCAACGTCTTGCAGGCGTTGTGGGTGATTGGTGCGCCAACCGGGATGGGCGACGGCCAGTTGGCGACTACACGCTCAAGGATCATGTGCTACGGACTGGCTTGCTCTCTCTTGGGTCGCCGAGGGCAGAGCATGCTCCATACGGTGGCCAACAACAATCTGACCCGAGGGAGTTTCATGGCCGTCTGATGAATCCCCGTGGTTTAGGATCCAACCCTGACACGATGCAAGTCGGGCCTCTGTCTGTTCCTTCACCGAGGGGAGTTATAAAAAAGGCGTTGAAAAAGGTATGTCAGGACTCCATATCGATAATATCACTTGCTAATATTTGACACAACAGAATATCTTATATCTCATGGTGGTCAACATGCCATCGGACGAAGAACTGGCGGAAGCTGCCGCTGAAATTGAACGGAGGAAAAAGGAGGGTGCCAAGATGTCCAACATCATCAAGAGATTCACCGAGTATTGATGTTCAACGATATAAAATTATAAATAGGTATAGCGTTTGATTTAGCCACATTGCGTTGTTTCGATTCTACTGTATCCGGAAACTCAATCCAAGGGTCAATGATATGTTTTCATTCAACGTGTCAAGAGCTGTCTAGCATCTATTCACACTCCCTAGTCATTTGTACATTATTCTGATCTACGGTCTTCATTATCCATAAGGGCCATATGTCTATTCCAACGAGGGCAAACTCTAGTCTGCTCACATGAAAACAAGACCAATAGCAGCCACAAACGCAGCAGCGAACATGACCTTGGTCGGCGCAAGACTACCCGCACCTGAATCCTTGGTAGTAGTCGCAGACGCAGTCGCGCTCTTCGTCTTTGTCGCCGAGACACTGATGGCACTACCAGTCGCGGTAAACACCTTGCCACCGAAAGTGTACACAGAAGCAGCAGCGGCAGTCTGCGTGTGGTCCTCGTTGGGCAGGCCGGTGGCCGTCATAGCAGCGCTCTTGCTGGCCGTGACGCTGGCAACATTGGCCTTTTCACCGATCGCCACCACGTTGGACTTTTTGCTGAAGCTCGCCTGGGCGAGGTAGATGTACTTGTTGTCCAGGTCATAGACAACGTAGGCGGACCGCAGGAAGCTGTCACCAAAGACAAGCTCCTCGCCCTCTTCTCCAAGCTGCACAGCGGGGTTGCAGAGCTTGTCGCCATTGTCGTCGATTAGGTGGTCGCCGGCGTCATCAAAGATGTCCGAGGCAAAGTTGGCAATGGGCACGTCGATGTTGGGGCCGTCTGGGCCACCGAAGCCAAAGACGACTGACGCCTTGGACTCTCTGAGAGCGTCGCACAGGACGAGGTAGCCGTAGGTGTCGTCGTAGACGGCTTCCAGAATACCCAGGAGAGCATTGTAGTACTTAGACGGCACAGACATCCACGAGGAGCCGGAGTCGAGCGTGATGGCCAGGTCAACGTCGTCTTCCGACTCGATGACGTTTCCAGAGCTGTCTACCAAGGCGACGTATGTCCATGCAACTGATAGCGTTCGATAATCTCCGGTCTCTGAGTCCGGAATGATGGGAAGAGCAATGAGGTCGTCCTCGTACTTTTCCGTGTCATATCCACCAAAGAGAATAGAGCCCGCTGATGCATCTGTTGTGGGTCAAATGTTAGGACATTGGATGCTCAGCAAGACCAAGTTCTGGGGTACTTACCAGGAGCGTCCAACCATAGGCTGTACGCCTTCATGTTGATGGCTCCTTGCGAAACCAGGTTAGAAACAAAGTTGGGGTACTCCTTTCCTCCGCGGGAAACCGCCGCCTCGTTCTCCTCGAAGCCAATGCCGATGATGCCTTGTCGCTCGGCCGCCGTCGACCTCCCAACGGCAAACAGCTGCTTCTTGACCGTGACATCGCCAATGGTAACGTCATCAGTGTAGATATCTCCCTTGACGAACGAGCCAGGGGTTCCATAGGTGATGGAAAAACCACCCTTGTCCTTGAGGACGGCAGTTTTTGAATCAGTGGGGTCATCTACAGGCAACAACAGTCAGAATCAATCGCTGGTGACTATCTAAGCTCAAGCACTTACAAGTTCCTCCCAAGCAGGCGTGCAATGACACCTTGTCGGGGTTGCACGACTTGGGTCCAAAGACCCAGAGATCAGAGCTGCCGGTATCTAGCTGCAGAGATACCGTCTGGGCAGGCTCGCCAATTGAAACGTTGACAAGGTAAACGAGATACTGCACATCGTTGACGAGCGGCGCTTGAACAGAGTCATCCTTCCTGCGCGCAAGCTTTGAGCTGGAGGTCCTCTCGAGGGACCTCTCGAAGCGCATGTGGACAGTCTCAGAGCATGCCGTGGAGAGGAATGCGGCTAGGCAAAGAGCCAAACAAAGCGCAAATGGGGCTTTGAGAAAAGCCATGGTGGAATGCGGCGCGGGAAGTTCGCCAATGATTCAGATGAATTGAGACTTCTGGCGACAAGACAAAGCAGCTTGAGACGACTTTTAAGGTCTGACTGTGATACCCAACGCTAGCAAATCAAACAGGAAAACAAGAAAAAGAAAAGCAATATTGGCCCCCCCGGCCGCAGTGATTGACGCCGTAAGCTGACCCGGCTATTTAGTGCCGATCTACCTTTCAGCCGCACAAGGCTGTACGGGCTGTGCATTGGACCGCCGACCTTGGATCTGCCTTGCAATGATGTCTGGCGCGTCTATTAGGCAGACGCCGTCGTCGGGCGATTGCTGCATGGCTTGTCTCTTCCGGGGTTCCGGAGACCTGGGGTTGATGCCCTTTGGGACTTTAGTGTTGGGTGATTTGGGTCAAACCTCCCGCTGCCACCGGCTCATCAACCCCTGACATACGCCTCACAGCTGATTGGCAAATAAGCTTGTTTTGCTGGTGACCAAAGCTCCGCTCGTGCTGCAGACTAACGGCTATGTCGGCAGCGCTTGATATAGGAGGCTGAATGAAGTGTCGAGGCATGGCGCCAGCGGGCCGGAAGCTAACCGTTCTGTTTGCTAGCCTGGCTCGAGTGAGCGGGCGAGTAAGCGTCATAGGGCTGCATTTCGATCATTTGGGTCATCATCAGCCTTACAATTTGGTTTCCAATAATGTGTCTATGCATGCACATGACCGTGTTCAACAGGCGGTAAGCGAGGTTGGGGGCTGATGTTCAAGTTAATCCTTACTTTGGCCCCCAAGGTTATGTCGAAGGAGATTAGAAAGGAGGCCCTCTGGTGGAGAGGTTGTGTTGATTCTTGCAGCGAGATATTTAGGAGAACAAGCTAAACGAGGTGGTCATTGAAACTAAGTACTCAAAAGTGGAAGAATTGAAGCCTGATGTGAAAGCTTGAGGAAGACCAGATGTTGATGCTATTTTGAGATTTAAGCTCCTACTTCTTATGCCTGTTAAATATTAAAGTATTAATATCTCAGCATTACCAGGTGTTCACCAAGCCCCCCGGACTTACCTTAAGTCCTACAAACTTTGCCCATTTCTTTGTTGCTAGCCTGTCGTCGATCGAGGGTGGTAGCCGGCTACCATTACCCTGTCGTGCTGCGTGTGAGATGGCGTCGATTGACCCCGTCGCAATCTCCACCAGCGGGGCCAGAATGTCGACCAGAGAATTGGGGGCCAAGATGTCTGGAGTGTGCAGGTCCGAATCGCGAGGCCGCTAAACAATAAACGGCATGCAGAGCGTAGAAGCAGTGAGGCTTTTTCTTGAGCCACAGGTCGCCGTCTTGTCGACGACTTGGAGTGCATGGTGGACTGATTTCCGCGTGAGTATAGAGTCCCAATACTCCTGCGAGTTAACACATAGCTCATGAGATCTATGCGGACTGGGATCTGGGGAAGGGTTAATATGATCTGCTTATGGATGGGGATGCAGGGGTTGGAATTGGGGGCGGAATTATCTCTGGCTGGCAACAAGGCCTGATTACATGTAAACTAGGCACTCGTTCGATGTTGGTATGACTGTTGCTGCATACCATTTAATTTGGCGTTGTGGTTGTACCCCTTTTCTAGGTTTTTAAACATCTTGTTAAATTAACATAGGTAGGTAGGTATGGAGGCACCGATGACAAGTCTTGCTGCACACCAGGCAGGTCAAGACTTAGGACTCGGCTATTGCAGCCCTTGCCTCAAGTTACAACAGACGGCTCATATCGAGGATTGATCATCCGGTGCTTTCATTACGATAGTCCACACTGCTTAGCATCGTGTGACAAGATCTGCCTCTCTTGAAATACTCCTAGCTATGTCACCATATGATATTGAGTAAGATGACGTATTGAATACTAGAGATGAAAGGCCCCCTAGCATTTCAAAAAAAAAAAAAATTTAGATCGCTCCGTAGCTTCCCTAACTATTCGGCGGGTACACAATATCCATCTAACACATTGATTCTCACACAGTAATAGTGCCCTTTGATGTCGTATGATTGGAAGAAATTTGGCCTAAGGTGGGGAAAAACCGGCTAGCGAATCAAAAACCCTCCTTATTAGCCTATAAAACTCCAATAGGGCCACAAACACAATAACCCAACCAATTTCCTCCGCGTTTTGGTCCCCTCAACAGGGTCGCCCCCAGCGGGATTCGAACCCACTGCCTCTGGGAACACAAGGCCTCCAGGCGGTAACCACTCCGCCATGGGGGGCCCCCTAGCATTTCCGTTCTCGGACATGCCCCTGATACTTTTACCAAATTCTCCAAGCCCTAAGGCTGGGCTCTTTCACTTTTCAAGCACGCACGGTCTGGCCAATGTGAAAATCACAAGTGTCAGATACAGTCTGATCCCAAGCCGCATCTCGACATACATTATTTTACATCCTAAGGTGCCGCTGCTTGAATTTGAGCCATGGGCGGCCAAGGTACGACGTCGTCCAGAAGTCCGTTACATTTGAGCGCCTCCACCCTTCCCCTGCTTTTGAAGAAAAGAATCCCAATATCAACTCCGCAACCTTATATCCCAACCTTCAGACTAACCAATCCAGATCATAGCGGAGCATGAGTAAAGAGATACGACACTGACTCGCCATTGTGGGTTCTGCGAATCGCCTACAGAAGTGAGCATGCACTGTATCACGATTGGAGCCGCGTTGACTCACCTCGGCCAGAGTTCCAGATACATCGATAACCTTGAGCTTGGGGCAGCGCCCAACCTTGTCGCCAACTAAACCTTGATTAGTGCATGTCGTAGGGGTCCGTATTAGACGTCACGCTGAAATATCAACAGGAGAAATATTTTGGATCTCAAAGACTTACGCGGTACCGCTATTGAACTGTTAGCACCAGATCGGTAAAGTACTATGAAGAATGACTCACTATTTGTCACAACCAAGCCAGAGAGGTGAGACTGGTTGATAGTCTCAATGGCATTGCCACTGAGGATTCCATGCGTGACAATGGCAAAGATCTGGCGAGCGCCATGTTCATTGAGGGTGGCTGCTGCCTTTGCGAGCTAAACAACGAGATTAGCTCTCTGTACGAGATAAAAAATTGCAAGAAACGGAGTCATACCGTTCCACAGGTATCTGCCATATCATCCACGATGATGGCAACCTTATCTTGAACATCGCCGACCAACACCATACGGCCGACGACACCAGGACGCGGTCGTTCCTTATGGATAAGGGCAAAAGCCGTATTTAGTCTATCAGCGATGGCCGTTGCCCGCTTCATGCCGCCGGCGTCGGGGGAGACGATAACACAGTCCTTGATGTTCAGATTCTCCTCAATCCAGCGAAAGATGGACGGCTCGGCGTAGAGGTTATCCACAGGGACATTGAAGAAGCCCTGGATCTGAGAGGCGTGCAAGTCCATCGTGATGACATGATTCTAACAAAGCGTCAGCGATAGGCAGACAGCTCAGGTGACCTAGCAGGATCTTACACAGCCGGATACTTGCAGCATGTTCGCCATCAGCTTGGCGCTGATCGGGGCTCGAGACTTGTCCTTCTTGTCTTGCCTGCTGTAAGGGAAGCTCGGCGCAACAACAGTGATGCGTCGTGCCGAGGCGCTACGGCACGCGTTGACCATGATCAGTAGCTCCATGAGCCCGTCGTTGACGTCTCCCGGAGCGGCCGACTGCAAGATGAAGACATCCTCATCACGGACTGACTCGCCAATAGAGACACTCGTCTCCTGGTTCGAGTATTGGAAGCACAGGGTGTTTGTGACCTTGATGCCGAGTCTGCCAGCAGCGTCAGCTCAGAGTTCGTCATCACCATCGCCAGAGATCCTCTGTGGCGTACCGGCTTGCCATCAAGGCACTGAGCTCTGGGTGACCGCTCCCAGAGAGGAGCTTGATCTCGTTGTCGGCCATTTGACCCGGCATTGCCGATGAAGCTGACGAGATACAATGATCCATTGTCCAACAGCGGGGTCAAAGACTTTTTTTTTTTTTGACTGAACACCTTTTAGACCGCGCCTAGGGGATCACGTGCACCCGGTGGTGGTGAAGCTTAATTCAATCTAGGCTCGGTAAAGGTGGTGGGAGAAGTCAGCTTGGCGCACAAACAAAGAGGGCAACCCCAGGGCATGGGCATCTGTTGCAGCAGCTGGAGGCGGGACCCTTCTTATGTATTGGCCTGGAACCTTATTCATGCCCAGGTCAAGGCAGCCCGGCAAAAAACACAACCCTAATTATTGAGGTATCGTGCCGAATGCTGTACTTTCACAGTAACTCAGCTGCATCGGAAGCGCAAAGTCAGAGTAGGTTCATGCCTCAACAAAGCTTGTTTAAAAATGAGGACTTGACTTCAAAAAGAACAGTTGGCCCGAAGTGAAAGAAGATGTACATCTCTAAGTGAGGTGACGACATCAACAACATTGGCAACTAGGCATCCCAAGAGGCAAGCTGAAATAATTTGCCCCCTCAAAAAATAATACGATGATTCTAATTTCTCCACCTTGACACAAGTCTGCCTCTTCCGTCTATGTCAATGAATCTCAAGTCATGTACATGGATGACCTGCCCAAGGATATCCTCAACTCACATTCGTCCACCCTCATTACCAACAAACTGGCGGTGATTCTGCTCATTAAACACATCCTGTCCGGTCTGCGCCCCAGGCACAAATCCCTGCGAAGAAGTCTCCGCCATAGAAACCGACGGGACCTGCACCTGTGAACCCAGGCCCTGAACCCCAACACCCCCGTATCCCTGCTGTTGCTGACCCTGGAAACTATTCTGAGGAATAGGTGACCCCTGGAAGCTCACATTCATATCCCGAGGGGCCCCCTGCTGATACCGCATGTATTGTCCATCCGGCTGCTGGTTCTGCATCATGCGAGGGTCCGTCTGGCCTTGTCCCCCAGACATGCCGAACCCCATGTTCCCCATCGGTACCATCTGTTGTGGATATTGCCGATATGCTTGAGGAGACGCGTTCATGCCCTGGTTTGACTGCACGTGGCCTTGGTTCAGAGGCTGGAACGGGTCACCCTGGGAGGCAACGCGATAGTGCGAGGCATCCGACGACACGGTCGCAGCATGTCCACGCCACTCATGAGAAGCCATCTCCTCTGCCTTTTGCGCAAACCGGCTAGACTTGGTCTGATACGGCGTATCCTGCCTCGCCCGCAGCCCATAGTCGATAGCCCTCCGATCCCCCTTCGTCCCGCGGATATCACCCAGGTACTCCCCGAAGCTGAGATACGCAGCCTGCACCGTCTTGAAGTGCTTCAGCTGTAGACTGACCGGAATGCTCCTGTCGATCTCGGCGTCGAGCTCACCTCCCTGAGCGTCAAACTCTGCCAGTGCAAGGGCCGTCTGGCACAGGTTGCGGATCTGGCGGCCGTTCCATCGGCTGTACTTGTGCTGCGTAAAATGCTGTCTCGCAAAGTCCTCGATCGAGGAGGCGTCGAATATGATCTCTCGTCTCTGCTTCTTGAACCGGTCCCGGATGAGGTCGAGGTTGAGCTCAAACACCTTGAGCGTCTTTGGCTCGTCGAGCTCGGGGTAATACAGGCTCATGTGTACCCGAGACGCAAAGGCTTCGTCAAAGTCGCCGATACGGTTAGTGGTGAGGAATAGAATCCCCGTGTAGTATTCCAGAACTCGAAGGAACACTAGGTGATACTGTCAGAGGCCATTTAAAAGTAGAGTCACTAAACTCACCGGCAACCAAACCGTTTCGCGTAAAGTCCATCCGTTCTCGTGCAGAAAGAAATACGTCAGCCTCGTCCAGGAGCAAGATGCAGCCCCATCTACTGGCCAGGGCAAAGTTCCTCTCGAGTTCCTCCTCCACCTCGCGAGCAGTAGTTCCAAGATCACCTATCGAAGTTTAGAAGAGTTGTCAGTCTGAGAGAGGGTTCGACCTACCGCAAGTGATCTGGAACAAAGGCTTCTTGAAAAGCTCTGCAATCCCCTCTATAATTCATGGTTAACAAAACAGAGTCTCCACAAAGTTCTCAATAGGGAAAACACAAACCAGCAGTAGTCGTCTTTCCAACCCCAGGCGCTCCATGCAGCAGCATGATTAGTCCCTTGCCTAAAGACATATTAGTAAATTGTGCTTCACTAAAGGCATAAAAGTATATAAAAATCGTCTTACCCTTTCCCTTGATCAAGTCAGTCTGCTCGTCCTTGGTAAATGCTGTCTGCCTCGACCGAAAGTGCTGTATCACAAGCGACTTGACCATCTCCCTGTGGCCCGCTGGCAGCTCGAGCCGGTCAAATGCGTTGATCGACGCACTTCTCGCGTCGGCGTTTTCGTATCTTAGAAATGTGAGGTCGAGCTGAGCTGTTGGCTTCACGTTAGTGCAGTCGAGTTACCACGGCTAGAACTACTCACCCCATTTTCGACTGCGCAGCACAAAGCCAAATACTCGATAAGTCATGACGACGAGCTCTTCGTTAGTAAGCCCTTCTCCGTTACCGGGTATGTCTTCTAATGGTCTAGGAGATAGCAGCAGAGAAGGCGCCTGCAGAGAAGTCCTGGGAATCAAACTCCTGACGTAGTTCTCGGTCAAGGTCGAATCGATGTACTCGTCATCATGCACAGCCTGATCATGGCAGCAAGGCGCTATACAGGGTTCGTCGTCTCTATCATCCGGTGCAGAGCTAACAGGCCCGATAGTAGGCTCCCACTTCTTGCGTCTCGTTTCATCAGCCAGGGCCTCGTTAAAGTCCACGACGACTTGGCTGTCAATCTCGTCTCGCGTGTCGAACGTGAGACCCATGTAGTACATGGGCTTGAACTTGGCCACATCCAGGAGCATCTTCCCACGCCTTACAAAATCTTGTTGGAGGTACTTGTTCTTTGCGTACCGGAAGGGATATACAGGGAGCGACCGGATATCCTTGAGTTCTCCAAATTGCGGAATCTTGAACTTTTTCGAAACAGGGCCAAACTGTTTGCCATCAAAGTCGATGTAGACGCAGTGTAGCATGACTGGATTCTCTCCCTCGTCGTCGTCACCCTCATTATCGCTGTCGTCCTTGTTCTTGGGCTTCTTGTACCAGCGGAGCCACGGCTCCTGGACCCTGTGACGTGGAGTCTGGACGCGGAGAACCATGTAGGCCTGCTTCTCTGTCTGGTCGACGACCCTGTCTCCAGGCTTGAACAGGTGCCAGATGTCGTGAAAGGAGACGTGTGCGTAGTCGGGGCTGCTGATGTGATCGAGCTTTGCCTTGATGTTCTTATCGAAAAAGTCCATCAAGCACCGCAGGTGAAGCAGGCCCGTAATGGTGTTGTGCTTTTCTTCCTTTTCTTCCCCCTCTTCTTCCTTATCTTGCCCCCCTTCCTGTTCTTCTTGCTCGCCTTGGAGGCTCCTCTTGTCGGTGTTTTGCGGCTCCTCGATTGAGCCCCTATCATTCAGCTTCTCCGATTGATCATCGTCTTGCTTGCCGTCGGAAGCTTTCTCAGGAAGAGGCTCTGAAACCTCTTCAGAGTCCTTGTTGTCCTTTTCAATCTTTGCCTGTCCCCCTGATGTCTGTGGGTACGGCCCTGTCCCATCATAGCCCTCAAACTGTTTCTCCAGATTCTCAAGATATTCCCTCAGTTTCATCTCGTAGTAGACCAGCTCCCTATACGGCCGCAGAAACACCACTGACTTGTCGTCTGCAACACTCCACTCGGTCTTTTTCATGACGTGGCAGAAGATGGCCACCAAGGGGCCCGAGTGAATCTTAATCCGCTCAGGCAGAGACCGCTCGCCAGCCAATTCTGCATCCTTGTCGCTCTCCATGACGCGATGGCCAGAAGAATTTGTCTTGATTGGTCCTCGTGCGTGATTCGAAGGGAGCTGAAGAATCGTTTGGGGCTCCGGCTCCGAGGACACGACCTCGATTGGTGTCAGGATGGACCTTTCAAGATCTCCCTTTCCAGCGATGAATTCTACCCAGTCGACCCGAACGACCCTCGCCCTCACTCCCTTGAGAAATGCCTCGATGCTCAGCTTCCTCGATTTCTCCGGTTCCTTCTCAGTCAAACTCTTAAACTTTGCCAGCAGCTCGGCGTGTCGCTTCTCCTTCATGGCCTTAGTGGCCTGCACAAGGAAGTTGTGCGACCTCCTGATCCGTTTCATAAACCAGAAGGCATCCCAGTAAAATTCGAAATGCGCTTCGTGGTGACTTGATAGATCGGCCACTGGCATTGGCTCGATTGCGACACCGTCCTCCAGCACGTCCTGCTCGGGCTGCCTGAGCTCCTCTGCTGTCCGGCGGAGATCAAGGACATCGTCGACAATTCTGAGCTTGGCTTCCATGGCAGCGAACCGCCCTTGGAATTGTTGGAAGTCATGGTCCTTGTCTCCATCGCTGGGCAACTGCTCCTTGTTTTCCGTGGTGAGATTGCTTGCATCTTTATACGGATCGAGTTGGTTTTCTTCGACCTTGTTCGACACAGGAACTTGGCCATCTTCAGCCGGAGGGTTCATGACTTGAGCTGTAGATATTGCCATTACCGGTGCTATGAGATTTACAGGTGGCTTCTTGACCCAATATATGAGCAACAAATCAGGCATATTGCCTCTCCCCTCTCCTGCAAGGATCAGCCTCCGCGCGCCGTTAATGGGCAAATCAACGACACCGTAAGCTGCGCCATTTCAGGTCGTCGGCTTCAACTACATCTGCACGCAGCCTGACGGGGTCACAATGGAGCCCTCGGCGTCTTACAAGCGGGGGCCGCTGTCATGCATCCCGCATTCAGGCGGTTATCGCCGCTGAGGCTATTGGATATAGTAGCCGTGATATCCACACGACCCTAGTCCGGCCCCCAACAGCTGAACCACCATCACTATTCCTTCTTCTCATCAGGCTGTGAATTATCTCGGGCTTCTTGAAATCAATCACTCCAAGCTGACTCCTCCAAGTTGGCAGCAGCCATGTCCTATCGAACCCCCCAAAGAGACACTTCACCACATCCAGCATTCAGACTTCACACTCCCGCAGTCGACTTCATCGAGAACCGGCTGCCAGAATACCACGAGGCTTTCGACGTCCGAAGGGTTCGTTACGATGCCAGCCGGGGCGAGTTTGTCGCTCTTCTTCCAGCTCCGTCGCAGGGCCTGATGGTCCCCGATGTCTCACCTCCATCGCAGCCTCGGCCAGCGCCAGCGCCTGTCGCTGACATGAAATTCTGGGATGAGATATTCCCCAGAGCCATGGAACTCTTGAACAGCGAATCTCCGGCTCGGCCCAAGTATGATGCAGAATGGGGCATACGGCACCTGTCCAAATGGCAGGACATCGAGGCCAAGCTGGAAAAGGCCCGTCAGGTATACGACTTTGAGACGGGATCTCCAAACGTTGGCAAGGTCAGGAGAAAAATGAGAAGCCTTATGGATGATCACCACGTCATTGCACAGCAGGCAGCCAAGGTGGTCCCAAACTCTGAGATTGCCGCGCCCATCGTCGGCGTCATCAGCCTCGTGGTGGATGTAAGGATGTTGCACAAACTTAGATGGCTGCTTCAATGCTGACAGACGCTGCAAGGCCTATAGCAAAGCGTCCCGGGTTAGGCAAGAGGTCAACTCGAGCCTCGAGGACTTGCCGGGCTCGTTCGCCAAGATGGACTTGTATCTTCAGTCGTACCCGAAAGATGCCAACATTATCAAGGCCTCAACCAATCTCGTTCTGGCCATCTTCAAGGCCATTGAGAACTCGATCAAGTTCTACACAAGTGTACAAGGTAAGAAATCCGCCCTATGAAACATCAACACTCCAGCTGACGACACCGCAGCCAAGAGAGCCGGTGTCGCAATCCTCACGGGCTCGCAGTATCAGGCAATCCTCGTCAAGAGCCTGACAGAGATGAAGAGCTGCTGCAGTGAATTGGAAGTTCAAGCTAGAATGTCCTTTGATCACCGCATGCTGGGCGGTATGTACCAGAACAACAGAAATCACGGCCTGCAACTGACCCTGGGTCACACAGACAATGACCGCATATTCAGAGACCTTTCAATCACGAACATGGGCCTCGGTGCGATTCTTCATGAGCAGCAAGCCCAGACTGCAGGCGTGCTATGGCTTCAGGACATGTTCAACTGCGTCCTATCCATCCTAAGCGAAAGAGAGAGTAAGCTATGTCAACTATCTACAACCACTCTTCTTCAGCTCACAAGGCCTAGGAAACTGGCAATCGCATTCACCTATTCCATCGAGGCACACAACTCCCCAGCCCATCCAGATGCCAGAGCTCACGCCTCGAGAACTATGGTCTCGGCTGGGAATTCCCAACTTTGACGAGACGGACCTGCAACATATAGCATCCCGCGCTGAAGAGATGTTCCACCAAGACCAAGGCCGAGCTCAGCAAGTTGTGACAACGGAGCTATTCCGCGACTGGCTCGGCAGCCCCAACTCTTCCAAGCTCCTCGTCCACGGCGACTTTAGGACCGCAGGAGACGTGTCCCCCTTTTCTGCTCTCTGCGCAGTTCTGGCGCACACATTCAGGGAGTCCGGTCGCTTCATCAGCCTCGTCTTCTTCTGTGGTCAACATCTCGCATGGGACGAGCACCACGGTGGCGCCGTCATGATGCGATCCCTCATCGCCCAGCTCCTGCGTCAGTTCCCGGGGGAGTACCTCCCGCCTGATACCCAGATTCTTGTCCAGGGCATGGACCTAGGGGATGTTGAATCGCTGTGTAGGCTGTTTATCTATCTGATCGGACAGATATCCCCCAAGACACCCGTCATCTGCATCATTGACAGCGTCAATCTCTATGAGATAGATGATTACCTGGATGACCTGGCGAGCACAATATTAAGCCTAGTCGGTCTAATAGATGAGAGCACCCGCGGTACTAGGCCCCCGCTCAAGTTGCTTCTCACCAGTCCACGGCCAACCGTCGAGGTAAGAAGGATATTCGACCTCGATCCGATTTCCCTGCTTCACATGGAGAGTTTGCCTTGGGTTGGGTGCAATCTGGGAGTGCAAGGGTTTCAAAAGCGGTTTGAAATATAGGAGGAAATAGGAATGCCAATGTAGAATTGGACCACGTGCCGACTTTAGATCAAGGGTATCACATAACTATCAGCTGTGAATAATACAATAGATGGAGGGAAATAAACTTTATCTGCTGTGGCCCGCCTTCGGCCACGGTCAAGTGGGTATTCAGATACAGGTAAAAAGCCAAACAACAAACCAACCTCCTCCATATTCACACTCAGGCCGTCAACACAACGGCAAGCCGACAGACAGTCCATGCATGGCTAAGGGCTAAGCAAATATCGCGCATCCTGCCTCGCAAGGACACGACAATACTCCATCAGCCAAGTCCCATGCTCCTTCATATCTTCTGGAAGTCTGCGAACCACGTTCTCAGTCCAGGAGATGACCATGTTTTTCCGACCTGGGCACTTTGGCTCGTCGGAGAGCGACAGGACAGACCTGCCAAGGATATAATCCAGCAAAAAGAAGTGGACGATGAGAAGCTGGCATACGTGATTGGTTGGGTCGATGAATGTCTGGAAGTCTTCGGTATTTAGAGAGTGCGGTATCACGAATAGATCAACAAACTCCTTCCACGCTGAGGTTGCCCAATCATTAGTCAAGTGACATGCCATATTGCTTACAATATTGCTTACCTGCAAATGAGGACTCCTCGAGGGCCGAGATGGTCTTTACCAAAGCCTTGGCGTGAATCTTTTCAAACTCTCGCTGACAAAGTGGTTCAAGCGCCAAAACAGAATTTTTGAAGCCTTCAACCATCTTTTCGTCTTTCGGCTGATCGCAGACGATTGTTCGAATATTGTCAAGGTGTGTTTCCGGAGTCCAGGTTCGGAAGATGGATCGATCGTCGTCGGGCATCATGGCGGCCCCGACCAAGATAAGGCCCTTCATCATGACGAGATATTCGGTCATCCCGTGTGACATGAGGCAAGATTGCGCAACAATGCACAGGAGGGCGGCACGTAGAGCGTCTCTATCCGCTGGACCTTTGTCCGAAATACTGTCTAGTTGCTGGTTGATGAGTTGGATGGCTGTCACTCTGTGCTGGAGTGCCTGAGCGTTGTAGTTGACATTGCCGTTCTGTGATAGATGAGAAGCACCAAGTCCTAGAGCGGCATGGGCTAAGAAATCATACTGAAGTTCGGGGTTAGTTATATGCCAAGTAATCATCTCGGTAGCTGGGGGTGTGCTCACTCCGTGGGTCATGGCGGCACATTGCGACCAGAGCTGATCCCCTCTCAGAGGCATGCTTGGATACGCCACAGTCAGAAACTGATAGTGGAATCTGAGATCATCCAGGGCCAGGCTCGTCAGCGGGGCCCTCGGTGCTTCGGGCAAGGCTTGGTATTCGAGAGGCGGATATTGGCAGCGCAGCCCAAGGCGGGCGCATCGCGCACAGCCCGGCTGGCGCTCATCGCATTTGACCCTTCTACGCTTGCAATTGAAGCATCCGAGACGGGATTTGGAGTGTCCCCTTCGAGACACGGGTTGCCGCACGAGTACGCCCTGATTGGGGGAATCACCGCTTGATGACCCAGTGGACGACTCAGTGATCTCTTTAGTGCGCATTATCGGCCCTCGGGATAGGACGGATGAATCGTAGCATGCTGCGCTTAAAGGGCATGAGACAGTTGGACATGAACGGTTGATAGAGGCGATGAGCAGCAGGGATGGACTGGAAGAATTGCTTGGCGCCGTGATGATTTGGGTCGTTTCAAAACTGGAGTCGCGTCGAGCCTATTATCACGTGCGTCAGCCTACCAGAAATTATGGACGGGGTTGGTTTGGTATAGCGGCACTAACGTCAACACTGTAAGCCTCGTTGATGCCTGGTGATCGGCAAAGCTGGAGCCAATGATCGGTCTCGGGTCAAATGTTTGATATCTATTGTCCAATCCTAGCGAAATGTTAGAAGTATCAGTGTCGAGATATCGGGAGTGTAAATGACTTTTTTAGTTGACATTTTTAGGGGACACAGGTCCTCATTCTGTACCTACCCTATAAAAGTACCCTCATAGGGGATGGGCATTACAACCGTAGCTAAACCTACGATTACACCAGTTACTTTCTATCATCTAAAATCAAGAAAAATAGAGTCAGAGTCTTGGACCAATCATGCCAACTGATAAATGGTCATGGTTATCATTGGAATATAAAGGCGTCTAAGAATGATAAGATATCGTTCTCACGCTCCGAGATTTGTTAAACCATGCCCAACTCCCAAGCCACTATAATTGCGTATTGGTATCAGAATCAACATTGAAATAGACTCTCCAGTGCTCTGTTTGATGCGTCACTTATTTTATTGTAAGGCATTTAGGAATCTTAGCGGCTAATTACGTAGGTGCGAGACTTACTCCACCTCCGAGTCCGAGGTCTCGGAAAAGGCGCAATTCAGGGTCTGACTAACGACCAACTGACGTGAATCGTGACTCACATTGGCCTTATTAAAAAAAGGGCCAACGAGGCTCAGTTGCCTTAATTCATCATCTAATAGATATTCTACGTCGCATATTCTATCATACAACCTCCATTGAAACCATGAGCGATCTTCCTGTTGGCCCCATTTCCCCGCCGGGCACGGCGTCCCCGCCTTCTCGCGTACCCATTGACGGGAAATACACTGCCCTGGTTCCCCTGGAGGTATCCCACGCCGGGGCACTCTTCAAACACCTCGGCGGCGAGGAAAACGGCCATCGATGGACGTATATGTTTGGAGGGCCCTACCTTGATGAGAAGGAATGGAGAGATACCATCGAGGCCTGGAGTAAATCCAAAGAGACCGTCTTCTACACTGTCCTTTCCGGCCCGCTCTCGGATCCAAAGTCCGAGCCCGTCGGACAAATGTCTTACCTGAACATTGTGCCAAGCCAGCGCAGAATCGAGATTGGCAGCGTCATTCTCGGTGAACAGCTGAAGCAAACTAGAGCTGCAACTGAGGCGTTCTACCTAATGATCAAGAACGCATTCGAGGAGCTCGGATACCTGCGGGTTGAGTGGAAGGCCAACCACCTCAACAAGCCCAGTCTGTCCGCAGCTGAGCGACTCGGATTTGTATACGAGGGCATTTTCAGGTATTGGCTGGCCCTCGTACTTTTCGTGGGTATGGAGTGATGCTAAACTTTTGACAGGAAGCATATGATTCTTAAAGGAAGGCGAAGAGACACGGCTTGGTTCAGCATTACGGACGATGAGTGGCCTCTTGCTAAGAAAGCTTTCGAGGCTTGGTTGAGTGAAGACAACTTTGACGAGAATGGCAAACAAATTAAAGGGTTGAAGGATATTAGACTGGCCCTTGCCAAGGAGCAAAAATGATAGACCTCACACTATCGTGAGCAGTCCGATGGAAGAGGCTGGCTTAAACAGAAAGCGTAGATGCCGTAAACTTTCCCACGAAACAAATTTCGCAGGTCACCTCAAGCCTTCCCTAAAACACCTTCTCAGCTAGGAAAAATTGATTTTAGAAGTGTCCATAGTCAGGATAAACCTCCCTCCTCCGACTTCGGTCAGACCATGGAGTTTCTCCCCCCTCTTATCGTAGCTCAGGTCCTCCGGGCTCGGCGGCACGAACCCCTTGTTTTGGTGAGCCGCCTTGCCTGGAACCTATCCCTAGATATCACCCGCGCTTTTGCCATTGCTCTGAGAGATGTAGATCTTGCCGTCAGCCTGTACAGCTCTTTGGGCGCGCTCAATGTCGGCACAGCAAGCCCACGAGCCCTTTGCCGTCGAACCATCTGCTTTGATCTTGCGTGTCTTGTGGTCAAGCTCATACTGAGCCATCCGAATAGGTTCATCCGTGCCAGCCTGATACTCACCAACCATCAGGCTATCCGGGATTGCTGTGCGGTCAAGGGAAGATGCAGGAGAAGGAAAGTCAAATGGCGGCGCCTACTTGTACTACCTGGCCATCGTTAGAAATGGCGGTTTCCGCAAGGTGTCACAACAAACGAACCTGATTTGGGGTAACACATATTTGTCACCTGCTGCAGAGTACCCTCCACCACTCTTCTCACCGACCCCATCGCCGGTATCGACTTGCTAGATGTTATCCATGTCAAAGACACGAATTCCATTCCCAGTATCGACAACCCAAAGGGCGTTACCGTACTACATGATACCGCCCGCATAATCGGGGACCTCACGGAAATCATCCTTGGCATGTGGGTACACGAGAAGAACATGACGGTATTTGCCGTTGGTACGGTCGACAAACGTGATGCGCACGCTCTCGTCGAGCTCACAATCCACCCGTCTTTGCCTTGATACGTACCTCCATCTGGAGCATCCGCCGTTGACGTGATGCCTTGGGGTACCTATTTACTGGTGTTGACCGTCAAGTTGGATTTTCCCTCCTGTGCCTTCTTACCATATGATTCGGTTGTCATTTGGTGGTTTCCGTCGTCAAAGACACCGGACACGGATACCTTCCTGCCGGTATCGGCGAAGATTTGGGAGAGGGATTTGAAGTTCGGGTTGTCACCCTGGTTAGTTAGGATGAAGTCTGCGCCATTCCTCTTTTTGGAACTCGTGTTGCAGTTGTCTGCATTCTGTGTGACGGGCAAGGTGAGAAGAGGGGTGAGCTTCATTCTGCCTCGGGTGCCTAGTAACGAGCAAAGTCCAATGGCCCTTGGCTCAGTTCATGCTTCGATCTCTTCAACAACCCCGCTTGTCGAGGATCTTGATATCTCTATTAAGATTCATACCATTGTTGAACTTGTTTTGTTCAACAGGTGTCTAAAATTACATGGCTGAGAGGCTGGTTTCAGCTAAGGGCCATAAGTCGGCCATGGTTCGTCAAATGAAACAGTCTTGTCGATCACCTAGTTACCCCTCCTTGCTCATGCATCGGCTTATGCATGGATAAGGGTCTGGGTTACCGGTGTATTGATGCTATCTGCTGACCGATGCAGTAAGCAGGGACATGTATTGATCCGATCACTTTTTGAACACGGACAAGCCGAAAAGACCAAATGTGATAGGAATGCAGAGCGATGAATAAAGCGACGTTCGTTCCCGGAGGCAGGTATCCGGAGCACAGGTATTAACCCAAAGAGGTTAGGACGCAACGGCTTCTTCCATCGCGGCCATGCCCCTTTTAACCAAGACCGTTCTGGACCAAGCCCTCGGTCTACCCGGATCGGCTTTAGTTTCCGACAGGCGCGTCAAAGTTTTTCCTTGTCCCCATGCTTGAACTCCTCGCATCGTTCCCTGTCATTCTCCACACGTCAACTCCACCTTAACATGGAGGATAACAGCACGCATACAGGTCAGTATCGCTCTGCCTGCGCTGAGTGCCATCGCAGGAAGCAAAAGGTACGTTGTGCGCCTGTCCCTCGACTTGCGGCCTGACGCCTGTGCGCTTCCGACCGTCTCGCCGGACCAGCGGCTCACTGTTGGCAGTGCAATCGCGAATGGCCCTGCAACCATTGCCAGAAGCGCAAGGTCGCCGACAAATGCCGCTTCGTCCAGCCAAACGCGGCCAGCTCGCCTTTAGACAGCCTCACTCCGGCTAGCGACAAGAAGAGATCGCGCACTCGCGACGATGATGGTGAGCCCGAGGCTTCTGACCCTGACGACGGCGAGGATGGCCCAGGCCTCGAGGCCATGGGTTACGCCGCGGGTCCCTTGTTTGAGTCGCTCACTATCGGCACCAAAGTAAGTGCTGAATCATTTCGCCAAAGATTGAGAAGCTGACGAATTATTAGAAAGAGAAAAAGCCATTGGGTGAGGTAACTTGGGTTCAGCCTGAGACTTGTCCTCAGCTTAAGCATGCCCTCGATATCCTCCCCTCTCGGCCCCAGATGGGTGAGTAGAAACCAAGACCTTTTCAGAGACCTGACGGTTGTCCATTAACACACCGTTCAGATGCCCTTGTCCAGAGCTTCTTCAACAATGTCAACTATCACTACTACATCATCTACCCGCCCATCTTCTTGCAAGAGTATCAAACATGGTGGGACCGAAGATCCAGCAAACAGCCACTCTCACTCCAATGGACCATCCTCTTAGTAATGGTTTGCGCCTGTGCTACCCAGCACCTGGACGTTGAAATGAAACCTATCGTTGAGGTTGAGCTGGCCGAGTCTGCGGATAGGCTATCCAAAGAGTATCACAAAGCCGGCACAGACCTTGGCCGGGTGATTCCCGTCGGCCATTGCCACCTTTTGAACATTCAATGGATGCTTCACTCTATCTATTGGTTCAAGGCAGAGGCAAGATTTGTCGAGGCTTGGCATGTCATTGGTGCTGCCGTTCGAGAAGCACATGAGCTGGGTAAGAGATTGTTTCTGTCTTATCCTCGATTTCGCCCTTTCTGACAATGTGATTCCAGGTCTCCACAGAGTTGCTATTGCAGAAAATCTCACCGAGTTCGAACGTGAGATGCGCCGCAGAGTCTGGTGTGTTCTTGATTGCTGGGACTGGTAAGTTGAACCCCTCAAGACGAGTTAGAAGTAGATGCTGAGTGAATTATAGGCAATTCGCTTCCGGTCTTGGTCGACCAACAATCATCGACCACACAGATATCGACGTGGAGCCACCAAGTCTCACTTTGGAAGACTTGTCCCCCTCGCCACTGCTGCACATGAAGCTTCAATCAGAGCTTGTCACCCAGCTTGCAGCTCGGTGGTCTGCACCAAAGAACATCACCACTTCGAGCGAGGTCCAAGAGTACAAGCGCATGATTGAAGATTGGATAGACGACTTTCCTGCTGTCTACAGTGTCACCAAGCCGGATACATCCAAGGACTACAAGCATTCCTGGATCACCTTTCATCGGTTCTACATCCACACCATGGCATACTTGATGATTCTGAACCCTATGCGAGCATTCATGGCGCAGACATACACCAAAAACTCGCCAGCTGATCAATTGGCTGTTCGGACAGACGCTGTGAACTATTCCCTCAAAAATCTCGACACCACCACGCGGTGGGTTGACCACGTTTCACACCGAGACGGCAGGTTTCATTTCATCATCTTTTCCCTTTTCGACACAGCGGCCGTCCTTTCTACTGGAATCATCAAGGACGAGGACCACACCATCCCAAGAAGAGAGGAGATAGTCGACGCTGTGGACAACTCGGTTAGGCTGCTGAAACGCCTCAAGGGAATATCATCTACTGCAAAGACGTCTTATGACATTCTTGTCAAGATGGTACAAAGAATGCCACGGCGGTCGAAACCTGCGCGTGACAACTATCGGAAGAAGCAACGGGTGGCACCTGCCCCTGAGCAACCGCTTCCCAGGAACCCAAGCAGCGAGAGTGGAAGCCACCTATCCCCCAGCGGAAACTCATACACCCAGGGGTTCGAATCACAGTCTAGCTCACCGGGCAACTGGGCAAGCTCTGAAAGCGTGGGAGCCGGATCAACTCCTCAAAGCAGTTGCACTGGACAAGAGTATCACGACAACGTTGCATACACCCAAAACCCTCACATGCCTGCTGAAGGATACCCAGAGTCCCAGGTCTCTTACGACACTGGTGTTGTACCTGGCCAAGTCCCATCCCCAAGCGCCGGCATCGACGGCATAGTCCAGGGAGGCGGCTTCTACGGAATGCCACAGCATGACCCCAACATGCAGCATGATCCCAACATGGGCGGAATGGTGTCTCAGATGCCGTACGTGGACTTCCAAGCACCAGGGTATGAGATGAATTACGGGTTTGAAAATATCACGGATGCTGAGCTGGGAGACTTTTCGACGTTATGGGACTGGCGGAGTTTAAACTTGGATTTCATTCAAAGCTCAACATAGTCTGTCGTGCTTGGGCTTCTTTTTCATTTGACTTTTTGAATTTTTATTGGAGGCCAGCATTGTTATAGATATGACTTATGGTTGCAGATGTTGTATCGGTTTGGCCTATAGGGAAAACCTGGATTATTAGATGTAGGTATAGGTGGGTGATCATTCCAGAATGAATCAAGTACTTGGCTCTACCTAAAGTCCAGGTGATTGGATGTGGAAATACTGAAGGTGGCGAGACTATCAGCACACTTGTCGACACCAGTATCAAAGTGCCAAGAGGCACCTGACAAAGCTGCATTTCCCCATCGGCCCTATTCATCACGAGCGTAGATGGCCCCGAGCTAATACCGGGATCATCCGCGTATGCATAACCAATCTTGGCCCTAGTCAACCCCGTTGCGGGCTCGGCATATTTGCCCACGGGGAGACTTTGCGGGGTAAGCTAACCACTCCAGATGGCTATTGGGCTGATCGAACGGTTTCCCCAGAGTTGTTAGGTGACCTCGGGTTTATAGTCTCGTTCCGGCAAGAGGGACGATAGGTGGTGATGGGGTCGTGCTGAGGACTGGCCACTCAGAAGCCATTGACGAGTACCTATTTAGCCGGGCAAACAACCCACGGCTATTCAACATACCATGACCTCATGTAGGAGAGTCATGTTGATTCTTAACAAGAAAGGCATGGCGTTGTTCTGGTGGCATCTTGGCAGTTACTTTCACGCCCTGTTCCCGACAAGCTTGCCGACTTCTCTCCACTATGGCTCGGATGAGCTGGTTGATCCCTGCCCCTTTGAACAACCCCAACTTTGATGACCGGCTTCCTCGGTGATGGATGGCCTCATCAAAGTCACATCCTCGGTGTGCACTACCCCGAAAGACGAGGCCTTGAAATCAAGATGCTCTCCCATGAGTTATGGAGACCAATGTCGTTCAACCGTATAAAAGGACAAGCTAGAGCGCCTTGGGCCTGATTATGGGCTGCTCTCCTTAGAAACGTTTTACCCTTTTCAATCTGGCGGAAGATTTTCCTCTTCTTATTGGTTCTAAAGACTATTGCTCGATACCTCGAGCCAGCTCGCAATGGCTGTCTCCATAGCTCAAGTCGCTTTCGAGCATCATCGAGAGCCCATCGGCATTGGAGAGAAACAACCTCGCATCTCGTGGCGCTTCGATGGCAATGCTGTCAACTGGGAGCAAAGTTCCTATGAGCTAGAAGTCAGACGTAAAGACAACGACACCGCGCAATCATACACTGTTGAGTCGAATGATTCGTTATACAATCCATGGCCTGGGGATCCTCTAGGTCCAGCAGAGCAAGCCTCTGTCCGAGTTCGGGCTTTTGGACATGAGGGAGAGACGTTTACGCCTTGGTCTGATTGGGTCTCAGTCGAGACTGGCCTTCTTGACGACGATGACTGGGATGGCGCATCTCCTATAGCGGCGAAGAGAAACTACAATGCGAGCGCGGCCAAGCGCCCAGTTTATTTCCGCAAAGACTTTTCCGTCGATGGAGAAGCCATTTCGTCTGCTCGCCTCTACATCACTGCCCTGGGCTTGTATGAAGCCGAGATCAACGGCAATAGGGTCGGAGACCACGTTCTAGCTCCGGGCTGGCAATCTTACAATTACCGCCACGTCTATGACACTTACGACGTCACGGATCTTGTCAAAGATGGAGACAACGCCATTGGTGTTGTTGTTGGGGAGGGGTGGTTCTCCGGTCGACTCTTTAGCTTCGTCTCTGGGGTCGGTGAGCGGAATTTCTACGGTGATGATGTTGGCGTCCTCTCACTCCTAGTTGTTACCCTCGAGAACGGCAAGGTTATCAAGGTGCCAACCGATTCATCCTGGAAGGCTAGTGTCGGTCCTATCGTGGATTCTCAGATCTATGATGGCGAACTCTACGACTCGAGGCTCGAAGAGAAGCTTAAAGACTGGTCAACAGCGTCCTTTGATAGCAAGGGTTGGTGGTCTACCAAAGAGCTCCCTGCTGTCAAGGGCAAACTATCTTCACTAGACGGCGCACCGATGCGCAAACTCGAGGAACGTCGCCCAGAGCGTATCTGGACGTCTCCGTCCGGCAAAACACTCATTGACTTTGGTCAAAACCTAGTTGGATGGGTTCGAATCCAAGTCAGTGGCCCCAGCGGAACCAACGTGACCATCTCCCATGCCGAGGTCCTCCAAGAGGGAGAGCTGGACCGGAAGCCGTTGCGCAGCGCCAAAGCAACCGACACGTTCATTTTGAATGGAAAAGGAAAACAGACACTCGAGCCCCATTTCACGTACCACGGCTTCCAGTATATACAAGTTGACGGCTGGCCCAAAGGAGAACCCCTTAATGAGACGGCCATCACGGCTATCGTCATCCATAGCGACATGGAGGAGACTGGCTGGCTTGAGACTAGCAACCCGCTGCTCAACCAACTTCACCAGAATACCAGGTGGTCGATGAAGGGAAACTTCTTGACGATACCTACGGATTGTCCTCAACGAGACGAGCGCATGGGCTGGACCGGGGACGCCTTGGCCTTTGGGCCGACTGCCAACTTTCTCTATGACGCCAGCGGTTTCTGGAGAGGATGGCATCGCGATATTTGGTTCGACATGCAAAGGAACAAGACCATGATCGTGCCATATGTCGTTCCCGTCATCCCCCCTGATCGGCCTCCGACCCAGGGATCTAATCCTGCAGCTACTGCCATCTGGGGCGATGTCGCTGTCTCAGGACCTTGGCGGATCTGGCAGGCTTATGGTGATGCTGGCATGCTCGCGGAGCAATATCGCCAGTCAAAGGCGTGGGTTGATATTGGGATTGACCGAGACGACACGGGTCTCTGGAACAAGACTGGATATCAGTGGGGGGATTGGCTGGATCCACTAGCTCCCGAAAGCGCACCCGGAAACGCAACTACGGACAGTCATCTCGTTGCCGATGCATACTTGATTGGAATGACCGACTTCCTAGCCAACCTCTCCCAGGCCCTGGGGAAGCAGTCTGCCGCAAACGAGTACCGAAAGCAGGGCAACGACTTGAGAAAAGCCTTCGAATCGGCATGGCTCCACGACGGGAAAATGGCCAACAGAACCCAGACTGCCTATTCTCTCGGTATCTATTTTGATATCTTCAGAAAAGAGGACGACCTCAAAGCGGCTGCTAAGACACTTCGGGAGATCATCAAAGACAACGACTACAAAGTCGGCACAGGCTTTGCAGGCACCTGGAATCTCGGACACACCCTCAGCAAGATCGGAGCTGCCGACGACTTCTACAAGATGCTGTTGCAAACAGACATCCCGTCCTGGTTGTACCAGGTCGCGCAGAACGCAACCACGACGTGGGAGCGCTGGGACAGCCTTCTCCGGAACGGAACTACCAATGGAAGCGGCATGACGAGTTTCAACCACTATGCAGTTGGGTCTGTATCTGACTGGATGCATCAGAACATCGGTGGCATTGCCGCTGCTACCCCGGGGTGGAAGACCGTCAAGATTGCTCCTGTTCCTGGAGGCGGCATTACGTATGCCAAGGCAAAGTTCATCAGCGGTTATGGAGAAGTCAAGGTTCACTGGTGGTTTGAAGACAACAAGGAGAAGAGCTTGAAGCATCGCAATGGATTCCATCTGAATGCATGGGTTCCGCCGAATTCGCAGGCCATCATCACGTTGCCGGGAAGCGGACAAACAGAGAAGGTTGGATCGGGATTCTATGAATTCCATGAGCCGGACTACCTGTTAACTTAGTTTCGAATACGATCAATACGAGAAACAAGGATCCTTGTCTGAAGTCTTGACTGGATGACGAGGTTGAAGTGGCCTAGTTTATGCATGCGAGCCTACAGCCATAGTGTTACAAATTGAATAATCTGCTTGAGTTGTCATGCTATTGCAAAGACATAATACGGTCTATCATTCCACCATGTTACTGTTTTGCTATTTCTGGGCTGTCTCCTATAGATTGATTACGCGCAGGGAATATAAAACTGACAACTCACCGTGTTACCTGGAAATATTGAGTATAGGAACCGGTCAAGTCATCACGGAAGAATAGAAGCCCGAGCATTACTATCCGTGTTGCATGTTTCTTGGAAGAATGTCCAAGACCATTCCAAGCAATGGATAGCCCTGACATCATAGGCGGCGCTCGATCGTCAAGCATAAAGCGGCTATGAGTGGATCTGTGCCGATCCCTGGAGTTGAGGGATAACTGTGCTCCCTCAACAGTTAGACCTAGAGGTGCAATCACGCTCGATGACACCGAAACGTGCAAGTCCGTCTACTTGGTTTATACTTTAGCGTATTCCCCAAGGCTAGCTTTCGGTAAAAATTAAAGGCGATGATCTACCCGATCTTCAGCCATCAGTTCATGTCCTGATCTCGACCCAACAAATAAGCACAGACACGTGGGGGATTGATGTGGCTCTGTGCCGTTCATCTTACCCTTGCCCTCAGCTGGTTTCACATCTGCCTTCCACCTGCCTCAAGTAAAATGCGCATGGTGCCAAATTTGTCAAGTCGTCTATCGAGGCCCAGATTCTTTCCCCTGGCGCAGGCAATGATCGACCGGGATCCGCATGTCGATCTGCAGGGGCAGCGGGCAGTTCGCATTCTTCGCTCTTCAGCTGGTCTGCCTTGACAGGCATTCTTGGTGAATATCGCGGAGGTGTCTTACCCGTGAAAAATGGACCTGACGTAGGTGTCTGGGGAAGGGGTCTGAGACCATAGCCAGGATTCAAGTATAAGAGGCGGCTTGAGGAATCTGTTCGGTTCTAGGCCAAGCTTCAATCAACTCTTTATTCACCAACACACTTGTTCTTCACTTTAGACCGCAATCATGGTTCAGGTTCCCTCTTCTGTTACTCTTCTCTGCACCCTCGGCGCCCTAGTCGGCGTCCGAGCCGACTGCATTGGCCCTGCTGTCAATCAGGCTACTCTGAACCTCGTTGAGGAGTTTGAAGGTTTCCGAGCAGATGTTTGTGAGTGGTGCCACTCAAGCATTTAGTTGGGCCTTGTTCTAACTATCATCAAAGATGTTGATCCCACCGGCAACCCTACTGTAGGATATGGACATCTTTGCAAGCAGTCAGGCTGCTCCGATGTCCCTTACCCCATCCCGCTGTCCGAAGCCGACGGTCAGAAGCTCCTGCAGGACGATATCAAGGTATGCATGCGAGCTTTGATAACTATTAACATACGCTAAAGTGTGCTGTAGGTTGCTCAGCAGTGCATCACTCTCGACACCACTTCCGAGGTCGTCCTCAACGAGAACCAGTATGGTGCCCTGGTCAGCTGGGCTTTCAACGTTGGCTGCGGTGCTGCCGGCAGCTCTACCCTCATCAGCCGTCTCAACAACGGAGAGGATCCCAACACTGTGGCCAGTGAGGAGTTGCCCCAGTGGAACAAGGGCAATGGTCAGCCTATTGCGGGTCTTACCCGGCGCCGAGCTGCCGAGGTTGACCTGTTCAAGACACCTACTGATGTTGGAGCCCTACCTGTTGGCTGCTAGGAAGTTTGGGCCTAAGGTTTTTGAAATAAGGATATGATAGCGCAGGGTTCGTCTTTGATAGACGATGGTATGATTCAGAGGTTGATATTCTTTACACGATTTTACATGCTGGCTCGGCAATTCATTTTTGGCTGAAAAAATAACGGTTAGTCAATTGGTCAATTTAACGTGACTGCCCTTCCTAGTTTTGCTTATCCACTGCTTCTTCGCTCAGAAACGACCGAATCCTCAGTGACTCCTCCCTACTGACATCTACGTTGACGAGTCCCTTTCAAGATGGGACTCGACACACTATCTCAGGGTTAGTGGGAGTTTCATTCTACTGGTGCGGAAATTTGTAACAAGGCACTCATGATCAGATATCCAAGTAAAGAGGGAGTGGGCATAATCCAACCAGGGCGTCCCCCTGCATGGCTATAGTACCGTGGCTTGGTTCGGAGTATTTGGTTTAGGGCTACATTATGTACGGCATTGACTAGCCTTACAGCGATGAGTCTTTACCACAAAAGAATCACACGTGGTAAAGGACTGGGTGCGCTACAGTTCCGAAGAGAGCGGAAAGGGTCAAGGGGCTAATTTGGCGAGAAGGATCGACGCCCCTCGAATACAAGGCTAAATGCTACATCACTCCCTCATTCGCCGACTTCAGTCGGAACATCCAGGTCCGCTTAAACAAAAAGGAATCGCATTGCAACAATACAAACGACATGTCAGAAACCATTGCGAGATCTAGACTGAATCCTAAGTCTCCGGCAAATCAAAGCTCTTAGCGCCGACTTCATCTACAATCCAGGTACCGCGCGATAAAAACAGGATGAGCCCCCCCCCCCCACACCGGAAACTGCATTACACGAGATCCATGTGCGTGCTTCTCTCTGAGGGGTTTTGTGTCCCTGTTAGAAATTTTTCCCCTCCGAAGGGTCAAGCGCCAATCCTTCAGGATGCTTAAAAGATGCTTTGTCATGGACAAAAACCCGCGGAGGCCGAGCCCGAGACTCACATGAAGTAAACTACACCAATCAGATTAGATCAACCCCTTAACCAGCAGATGTATTCACCGAGACCATTAGGGAATAAATACTACGGATCGGGCCGTCGGTCAACTTATAAAGTCACTTCATCCCCCCATTTCAGCCCTTCTGTCCAGGTAGTTCACCGGCTCCTCCATCTTTCTCCGTATATTTCGAGAATGAAGTTCCTCGTTGCCCTCTCTGCCATCCTTCCCCTCGCCATGGCCGGCGACTGGGGCCAGTCCTGCAAAGACGAAACTCTGGACAAGGCCACCAACATTCTCACTGCTTCCTGCAACTCTGGTGATGGAAAGGGCACGTTTGTCGATGCAAAGCTTGATCTTGATGAGTGTCTTGGATACGTTAATGGCAAGATTGAGGTATGTCCTTGAGTCTTCGGGGCTTCTCCGCAACAGAACTAACGGCTGTGGATTGCAGTGGAAGAAAGATGGCAACTTTGGCGAGCAGTGCAAGGACTGCACGGAATATCGACTTCCGGATGAGGTTTGGGGAAGTCTGGGCACGACAAGACCATGGTTGGAGTGCACCTGCGAGGGTGCCTCAGACCCTGTCAAGCTCAACCTCGGTATGTTGGCACTCAAAGGATAATAAGAAAGGGACTAATGTGCAAACTCTGCAGATATAACACTCATCACCAATGTCTATGGCACACTTGTCTGCACTCCTTAGTATCAGGATTTGAGAATATGTTGGCTCGCAAGAGGAATTCAATGACCTGTACTCACAGGGACCTTTTTCAGGAATCCTCACGAGAAGACATCTCTTTATTTTATAGCAGACTAAAGGTGGCAGAGTTTCCATACCAATCGCTAAACTTGAGGACATTTGTGTGTTACATATATGACTTGACTAGCCGATATCAGCCTGACTAGGCTTTTTTCCCAGAGCAGTCGTGCACCGATATTTCGTAAAGAGCTCCTGTGAGGCACATCTAACCCGCAATTTATGCATTATACAGTCTATTCAAGTGTGAATTAGCGTTGCGCTTCTCAAGTTCTGGCCCACAAAGTGCGATGCAATCTGACCGTCTAATTCCCTTAACAGCCTCCGTAACTCAACAAAGAGCCAGAAGGAGCTTCAAAAACTTCCTAGGGCTTCAACAAAGGCTAAGCAGATGGATACGAAAGAGGCTAGCTGTCAAAGGCAATGCATCGTGTCTATCTTGTGTCGTCTGGACACCAGAGATTACTTAATCATAGCCGATAGCGCTTTGGTTAAGCTCAGTTACCCAACATCGTCGGCGATCTGCGCCAGAATTCTTTTACACAAAGCCAGCAATGCAAGCCTAACTGCACTCGACTTCTTGAAAACTCCACAAGTTTAACAGGTGGGCATCCACCTTGAAGGTATGCACCACGCCACAACGGATCCCCTGTCAACGAACCATTCATCAGGGAGCACACAATATTACCAGGTCAGGCAACCTGTCACGCTTCATTCTCGCACACTTCACGGCCAAGGTTTAAAATATCTATTAATACATTATGTCACTAAACTCCCAGCTCAAAGCAACCTCTATCTGATCTGCGGTCTGCTCCATCAAGGGCAGGTCGCTTTCACGCAATGCAACCTCTCAGCCCTCCCGTCCCCAGCCTCAATATCCCCATCGTCTTATGAACATTGGCCCTTATTCGGGTCCGCCCTAAAAGAGTCAGTTTCGCTATACTTCACTGCAATCGACTGCGGTTCACATGATCTCCCAGCCGTCTTCTTCCCACTTCCCACCACGTTCGCATTCATTGACTAGTTTGAAGAATGTCTCCTCGCAGTATTCTCTGGAAATGTATGCTTGGTTGAAGGTGCGAACCGTGGCCCGCAGATCCACGCGCGTATTTTGGCCAATGTTGAAACACGCAGTCTCAGTCTGGCTGATCCAGCTCCGGTCGCCCCAGGCTCTGCACTGGTCGCGGAGATTCTCGATGGCCTGGGGCCTGAGGTCGCTCGTGGAATCAGCCCATGCCCGGCCGTCGTAAAAGCAGGTTGGAATACTCTGGGAAAAAGTGCCTGCCGGGAAGGCCAAGAGAAGAGGAAGAAGTGTAGCTTGAATAAAATGCATCGTTGCCGCCGAATCAGATGTCTTGAAGTGTGAGGTGTAATAGAAAACAAGGAAAGGCAAGCGCCCTTTATATAGTAGGTACAACAAAAACTGACTTCTGTCATGATAGCCTTGTGGTGATTCTCTTGATTGGCCATAACACCCGCGAGACTTCAGTCCTAATTAGGTATTATCGTGCGAAACAACCGCCTGAGGTGGACTCAGGGTATATTTCCATGTCAGCAGTTATTCTGGACCGCAATTCTCCACCTACCAGTAGGCAAGCAGTAAGCGACGTGTGGGTAAAAGGTCCTTGTCCTGTCAGTAGGTCAGCAATAGGTCCAGCTTGAAGCTTGGCGCATAGCAGGATCCAAAGATATCTTACTTAATTAACCATGGGTAGTTCAGCTATGTGGGCAGGCGCTTTATTTCGCTACAACGAACAGGTGCCAAAATCCTTTCAGTCTTTGGCCACAACGTCAATTTCATTATAAAGATAGTCCTCTTCGTTCTGAACATCCAATAGCCTAAACCACATCGCGGCTTATCCACCAACCATATCAAACACCCCATCACCCTCTTTTTAGCAGCATCCATCATGCATCTTACCTCCTCGCTTCTTTATCTCCTCATGGTAGCCCCTGCCGCGGTCTTTGCAGAGTTCGGTTGCTTCGAAGATGGTAGAGCATGGGCTGATAACGACTCTGACCTAACTGGCGAGGCCCTTTCGAAAATCTCGTTGCAATGCAGGGGCTGGGGAGATCGTGTCTGGGATCTGGGCGAGTCCAAATCCGGTTGTTTCAACATTGGTCAGAACACACGCGTTGACTTGCGACTCACCAACATCGAAGAAAAGGTATATCTTACCCGGGAGGTCTGTGAGAGCGTACTTGGCCAATGGGTCAGAATCTGTCCCCGCGGCGGGAAATCTGAGGAGGGAGTAATGTTCTGGGAGTCAATGTGAGTTAGGACACTGTTATGCCTTCGGTTCCGACGTAGGATCACTGACCTTCTCATTATCTAGGGCTGATCCTAATCAAGGGAGGTGCGGCTAAGGCCGATAGGGGAAATTTCTGAGATGGTTCCATCTTGGGTCGTAATCTAGGTTGCTCCTAATAGATCGTGGGAAACCAGTAGAAGCGATATTTAGTCCTCATGAGTCATTGTCTTTAAGGACCTGTATGATGATAGACTTTGTTTAGGAGTTTACTGGACCAACTGGACGCTATCAGCATCATGGAGGCGTTGAAGTAAGAGCTAAATTCGGCAAATGTTAATAATGTCAATATCTTTTATGGCGACTGTGTTCTATGTAATCATAATTATAGATGTGAAATAGATGTTCCAGAGAGCCGAGTTTCAGGGCACAGGTGAACACGAATTTGTTAATGAGGATAATTCGCTCAGAGGGGATTGTGCGGGATAAAGGCATCCGTAGTAAAGATGATAAGGAGAAGGCTACCAAAGTGTATCATACAACCAATGAGAGTACTCCAGTCGTGACTTGCCTAACAGCTGCAGTTAGGTTTGGATGCAGAAGCGTTCGAGATGGAGCATTCCAAGCCGGTAAGCATTCTTCTTGTGCTACAGCTTAGGCGCATCGACACGATTAATCCGCTCTTGTGCCGCCTACGAGCACCTTTTAGCCCTCATTAGCCAGGATATGCCAGAGTCTTAGCTCCGGTGGATCGCCCGATCCTCGGCCCAGATCCGTTCTTTGACGGTGTAGGCGTTAGTTCGCCGCTACACGATAGATCAATCTGATAAGATTTTTTTTTCTTGTGCCTCTTGTCGTGACGGGGTGCTAGGTCGCTGAACTACCTAGTGTATTCAAATAAATGACGATCGGTGCAGCATTCGTTAGCATGTTCTCGGATTGGAGACTCGGCCTGATCGAAGCGAGGGGTGCGTGAACGAGCTATAGGTACTATAGCAAGATGCTGAGCTGTCCAAAAATTAAAGCCTTGGTAGACAATTTGTTTCACGGCGGTGGACATGAATTAGCCAATCATTCTTTGACCAAGATCTGGATCGGAAAACTATCAAGCAAGTGGCGGATAGATAAGCCCTAGAAGGTGGTGCTAGGGTACATAGGTAGTGAGAGGGGAGATCCTCATGCATCGGCAAGTCAATTTCCGGATATCCGTTCCGCTCCCACCGTCGAGATCCAACCGATGTGACTTTCAAGCAGCCTCAGAGTTGCACCGTTGAGGGACGGATTACTCATTTCGGCCCACGTTCACCAATTCTACCAAATGGACTGGCCAGGCCCATACTCGATCGGCAACTGTGGGCCTGGTGAGGCGGTAGACAGGACGGTGGTGAGAATGCCGCTCGACTGCCGGCATCATGCTGCAGCTGACTATCCACCAGAACCCTATGTATTGGATGGTTGGCTACCCTGTGCGTCTTTATTGTAGACGCAACAACACGGAAACACCCCGACGGTATGGGAGTGAGAAAACAAAGACAGGGCGAACGGAAATGCGGTCGGCAGTGGCGGTTATGCAACTGTGCTGCAGAAGCCTCGGGCATGGAGTCGAGTCCACAGGGCGGCCGCCCCTCGAAGCATCGTGGCCCGTGACCTGCCGTCATTCGCGTAACGTGCACGGAGGAGAGAGCTTGGTCAAAAACGGTTCTTGGAGTGCAAGTGCGTGCAGTTTGTTTCATATCCGCCAAGAAGACCGATATCGACAAGAGCACCGAAGTCGGTGAGCTCCAGAGGTGGGATTATCCTTGCATCCTGCGTGATGTTTGTGACCTGTCTGCCGTCAAGCTGCAGAAGCACGTGGAGATTGACCCGGGGAGATAATCAAGCTCGCTCGAGCTTCAGCAGTTCTAGAACCTCGTCCATGGTCCTGGAAGAGCTTAAATCGACCGGATATTCCTTCCAATGCATCATCAGAGCTTCCATCGAGGGAAAAGTGACAGCAGATGCCCAAAGCCTTGATATCGCGGCCTGGCAATCCCGCGTCACCACCGCACAATGCTGATCCCTTCCGTGTTCCCCATCAAATTCCCCTTGAATCCCACGCAACCCTTGACCACCCCTGATTGACGGCTGCCATGATTGGACTCTGTCTGGCGCACGTGACGCAAAATGAAATTCCCGGCAGCCCAGGTGACCTCTTTTTTTCGTCCCCACTCACCGCCCGGCCGAGTCCCGACTGGGCGATGCGACCTGGGAATTTCCATTGCCAAGTGCCAGTGAGAGCGACACACTCCAAGAAGCATTTGCTTCGGCTTCAGCCTCGTTCCTGTCACGGGGACACTATCCTCATTCTTGTCTGTGGCTTTTTTTTTCTTAATCCTTGGAGGACGTCACCCAAGTCGACCACGAGCCCTTCTATTGACGGGTCTCCTATCCCAATCGCTCCCCTCCGCTCCAATCTATCCATGTCCGAAGAGGAAGGCGACGTCGTGCTCGGCCCCGACGGCCAAGCACCCACTCGAGTTGATCGCGATAGAAGGGCGCCGCGCTTCAGCTGGACGCCCGCGTACGAAGCCACCTTCTTTCGAAGTCTTTGCGAGAGCGTCCAACTTGGCCTCCGTGAGAACTCTTCCTTCAAGGCCGAGGCCTGGGAGCGCGCTGCCCAGGCTTTGCAGGAGAGTCACGGCGCTTATCCCACCAAGAGCCACCTGATAAACAAGAGCGACAATGCGAGGAAACGCTTTCGGTTATGGCGAGGTCTCCGTGAGGACCCTGAGTTCCTCTACAATCCAGTGACGAGGACAGTGACGGCGACGGAGGAGGCATGGACTGCACACATCGAGGTAAACATTCCTTTCGACTTCGGCGATGGCGAGTAACGCTGCCATCACGCAAGTACCGGGTTTCACCGCCTCGGTCGATAACAACAAATGATATGGCCGACCATGGTCGCGAGACAGCAGGCAACATGCTAACTTGCATCAGAGGGAACCGCTGTCAAGAGCTCTGCGCGGCCGGCCTTTCGATCACGAAGACTACATGGAGATTCTATACCCAGATGTTATTGGCTCTGGCGGAGCTCCTAAACGCATCATGAAGCCTCGAAGACGAACAGACGGCCCTGTTACGGACGACCCCGAAATGCCCGGCACGGGGATTCTGAACCTCCAGAGCGAGCCGCCTCCCCGCCCTCCCGGCTTAGAGAGTCCCAATTCTCGGCCTGTTTTAACCCAGACCCCGACCACTTCCTCGACCGGCTCGACGACCCAGCCACGGCCGACGTCTACCACTATTCCTCCGCGTGCGCCCACTGCTACTACTAGTGCGCTTACTCCTCCGGACGAGACCATCACTCAGAGCCGCAAACGCCAGCTGCCCACTACCAGCACCCCGGCTGTTTTCGAGTCTACACCACCGGCCTCGGCCATGCCCTTGAGCCAGCAAGCTCCCGAGTCTCCTGGCAAGCGGCGCCGAACTTCCTCCAACGATGGTTCTCGTGCTCTGACCTCGGCTGTCCTTAATTCGTCCATGCTGCCTCTTGCCGTCCGCGACGGCCCCAGCATCGCCTCTCCTTCGCAGACCGAGAGCCAGCTTTTGTCCCACGGACCTGCCATCGAGGAGCTTGTCGAAGCGGTCCGATCGCGAAGTAGTCTGCGTTGGCAAGAGGAGGCCCTCGACGTCTTCTTTCGCGACTTTGCCGACGAGGACCTCGATTTGCAGGTCAAGATTTCCGAGAGCGTGCTCATCAATGAGTGCAAGGCCATGGTATTTTGCAAGATGCCCGGCCGCGTGCGACAGCACTGGGTTCGACGATTCAAGGAGTCGCTTTACAGACAGTGATAGGGTCCTTTCCTTTACAAGAGGATGAAGTGATGGGACATGACGATTTCAGCAACAACGAACAAAACACAACACGACAAAACGAAGGCGACATTTAAAACACCCGGATTAGCGCAGCGGCGAGGGGAGGGAATCTAAGAGTAGGGTCTGGGCGTGTTTTTTTGGGACCGTGTTGAAGATACCAAGGGTTACGGATACGAAGCGATATGGCGTTTGGTAAAAATTTCTGATTCGCGCTTGTCATTTCCGGGGGGCTGCATTTAGCGATAGCGAGGATTTATGTATGGGCTGGACATGGGAAATGAGGGGACATAGCGAAAGGCACGGAGCAGTATCGTGGGTGATGAGTTCGTATGTTGATGATGCATCTATATTAGCTTTAAAACTGATACCTAATACACCTAATTCTCGACTCTGAATTGATGTCAGCGACGGCGGGGCATTTAGTTGTCCTTACGTTCGCGCTCACTGTACTCCATTTTATGCTCTGTTAGTTGGGACCAGTGGGGGTTGCCATTTGATACAGGGTATACGGAATACCGGGAGGGGAGATCTAAAAGACCTCGGGCTGTTGTCTTGTCTACCATCTCTCCCAAATGCATCGTACGTATCTTGGTGCAAAGTCTCTTAGTACCCTTAGCCCTTTGTAGTGAAGAGATTGGATCGCAATCTCAAGACAAGGCTTGGCTCTCACACACATGATGTTCGAATGAGTTAGCACCCTCTCGTCCCTCGTGGCTCGAAACGTAACCACGATGTGAACTCGGCGCTAACCTAGGCAAAGCAGCGACGAGTTATGCCGGTAGGTGGGAAACAAAACATGAAAGTTGAATTCAAATTGTAACGATTATTGACCCTTTTATAAATCCATAGATATAAAAATCTGTACGTTTGATCTACTGCTTCCAAACACCCAGCCCATCCCGAGTCTACGTACCAGTCTCCTCGTGAAGGTGGCTCGCAGCCCTCGAATCAGTACTCCTCTTCCCACCCCGTAGTTTCTGGTTAGCGTCATCTCTGACGTTGCTGGAGCTGGGTACGGGGCATGATGGATGAGGTATATGTTCCCGGACGGGGTGTTCGGTGCCGGTGTTCACGGCACCAATATCAGAAGACCTGTGGGCCTGCGAGAGCGCCATGTCACCCGAGTCAAAATATTTTCTCCCCTGGGAAGTATCCGTAGATTAGTTAAATTAATTCAATGTGTCACATGTGTGTTAGAAGTGTTGGAGATATCTGTACCTCTAACTGGTGATGGAGGAGGCTTGCTTTCGATGGCATCTTCCCGTATAGGTGTAGGAGGCGCTTGTTCTCTTCGGCAAGGGGCTCGGCATTCTCGAGGGAGTCCATGTCCGTAAGTTAATCGTGGTTGAAGAGCGAAGAGGGAGCAGAGATCATGGGGCAAGCCCTTTATTAAGGATCCTGGAACGTGTATAGGACGTCATCGTCCCGAAAGCCCCGCAATGGCCTATACTGTGCATAATGCGGTACATAGAAAGGATATGTGGAAAGGTGCCAGCTGGTAATATGGTGGGCGACAGGTATGCTTATTTTAGTCAAGGTTGCCCTGTCCTTTTGGCGGATTCCTGCTGTCAAGCAACGGTGCTAAACAGTATGCCTGATTTCGTTCCAGCTTTCCCCTCAACTACAATTGCGCGCGAGTCTTGTTTATGTGAGTCCAAGCGCTGGTGGTCCTAACGGCTGTGTGAAGCAAGCATGATTAATAGAGGAAAGGCTACTATAAAGCCTGGAGAATGGACATGAAGGCATATCCGGGTCTTTGAGTCGCTGCGTCCATGTACGGCACGGTACAGTTAGTAGGTTAGGCTTGTGCACACGAACCAGTTACAGTACATGCTATTCTCACGGTCATCGAGATCTCGGAAGGCGACATCGTCGACATGTCGTCACCATATCGCCCCGTCCCTTCCGCTTCGCCACAGCGGATATTTGACGGGAACTACAGTACGAGTTGCAAGCTTAGGAACTGTCGGGATTAAGCCCCGGAAAAGGTATATGATGATATCGGGGCCATGATGCTCATGTGCTTGTTTGTCCTGCTCAACTTGAACTACCTTTTTCCCTTAAGTCCACTAGCTGTGTGGGGAGTGTTGAAACAGTCACACTTCGCATTGATCGGAGAGAGCATGGCCTCGGATAGAGTTGTAGGTTGTGGTAATGGGGTGTTTTATTATGTATCTTGTATGTTACAAGTTAACTGGCATGGTCCTGGCGAGCCTACAAAATAGCAACAGCTCCCGGAGGACTAGCGACTCCGCCAGGCACATCTAATGGGACACTGACAAACATAAATGCCCATCTCGCTTCTTCCAGACACGCCTCAGCCAATTTCTCCAGGTCAAAGCTCTCTCCGATTGGCATCCCCCATCCACTCAAAAAGATCTCGTGCATCCGTTCGCCGGCCGGCCGGGGACTGGGCCACACCTCGTAAGCTACCGTGTCGCTTGCCACGGCCGCAAACGCATTGTCCCAGTGCCAGCGGACTGCGTCTTGGCTCGCGTCGATCCCGCACGAAGACCGCACGGGCCGATGTGCGAGTGAGTCTTGGGCTTCTTTCGGTAGGGCTCGGAAAGCTTTGAGCCAGCCCGTGCGGACGAGAAGGATGTCCCCAGAGCAGAATTCAACATTTTGTGCCGCTGCTACTGCCTTCAGCTCGGATAGAGGGATGGCGTGTCTTGAGAACGGATCAATACGAATGTTGTTCTCCTGCGCCCAAGAGAACCAGTCGAGGAGCACGCCGCGGCCGGTTATGGTCTTATTGGCAAGATCTACAGTTTGTGAGCATGTAACCAACACAAGGAAAGAATTAATTCTTACTCTGAATGCCTAGTTTGCTATTTGCTGCTGGCCCTGTGATGTCGTCTTGAGTTAGACCGTTGTAGTATTGGAGTGTCTCTTGGTATGGATAATGTCTAGGCCCGTCCCAGTGACTCGATCCCTGCGTGTTCATATCCAACTAGAGTTGAGAAGTCAGCACTTATGAGAACTCAGTGGCGTTTGCTTAGGTGGCTGACCGACCTCGTCGTCGTTGGCATGGCCTTTGGCGATTATTCGATGAGAGCATGCTTTTCGAACGGGGTTCATGGGCTGGCCAAAGGCATTTAACGGAAGGCTTCCACTATCAGCCACCACTCGTCGGTACTGTGAGATGGATATTTATCTTACTTGAGAGGGATTGTTTTCCCCGTCACTACTTCTGAGGCTGCATTCTTCACAACTTCCGGCGTAAGCAGATTCAGAGTTCCTAGCTCATCGCTGGCGCCCCATAGACCCCATGCTGATGCATTTGGGTCGCCTGGTCGGAGAGGTAACTCGTCGAAACGCGGGCGACGGGGGAGGGCTGACGGCGTGTCCATCATGTGTGATTTGAGTAAGAGACCGTTGAATGAAACCACTGGCGGGGGAACAACGTGTTATCCGAGATACGGAAGGTGACTTTGAGCCCCTTATTGAAGTTGGGATTTGAGGGGTGAGCGGCTTGGCTCGGTATCTTCGGTATGTCGCTATGATAGTCTCGGTATTTAATTCCGGTCGTGGAGCAGCGTCCCCTTGCTTAACGAGACAACGGCACCAACAGAGCCTTTTTTCAGGTGAGTTACTGAGGTTCATCAATGGAATGAGAATGCTTTTTGATCTCTTCCAAATGAGGTCCGTCTTGCTGTACATCCGATTCTGAATGAGGCTGGCGTCTGATGCTATATACATCGGCAACATGATATTGGCGGACAACTTGTTGAGGGAAGAAGGTGTAAGCCTGAGCCTTAGCTGTAGGCCAGGACAAAGCGTTCAATGAATGTGTTTTTGTCAAATTGCAGTGCCATTTCTTGGACTAATCTCGCCATCACCTTTGGATAGATCATCCGGGCATAGAGCTCCAAGCAGACGGACACCATCCTTGGCCAGAAAGCGACATCATGTCCGATCGTGGAAAGTTGTCTGCCATCCCCCAAGAAAAAGCATCCGGGTGAAAACCAGCACCCGTGTCAAGTCCAGCTCGCCCAAGCTCATCTCCCCAAGTAAAGCCACTCGAGAGCAATGAGGACGAAAAGTCATCTGCTGCAAATAAAGGACCTTGCTGTTGAGGGCCGAGGAGATCGCGGGACATGGGTTGGACAGTCGGAGAACCTAGTTCATCACTACTCCTGGCCGTCTCATCCGATATCCTGTCGCCAGGCCTTGTTCCAGGCTGGGTCTGTCTGTTGGGGGCTCCAACAACTGCATCGGAATGGTCTGGTGGCCGAAGCGGCTGCTCAAGTCCAGCGCTCAATAAGCGGCGAATAGTGTCCAGGCTTCGGCCACTGCCTGGTGTGTGTGTTGCCTCGTCTTGAAGGACTCTCACAGCATTTGCTAGTCTTGCCGCCGCATCGTCTCTATCCACCTGGCCTGTGGCAGTTTTCAACATCTGAGCTTCCACTGTGGCGGCCGTGAATATGCAGTAGCTGATTTGATATGTCATCAATCGATGGGGGAATGTGCGAGCGTATAAGCCATGGATTGCGTGTATCTTCTTTGAGTGCGTAATGCATACGCTGATGCTTTGAGCCCTTAGGGCTGGGTCCCGGGAGCTTAGATACGGCCGGCGTAGGAGAATGTGCAGGGCATGATATAAAAGACTGGTCTTGTAAGCACCATGCCGTGTCATATGGATCGGGGTCATACTTGAGTGATACGATGTGAGGCGGAGGACTTGATTGGAAAGTCGCCGCATCATCAATTCTTAAAGACTGCGGCATCTCGTCGTACCAGGCGCGGAATCTTGTGTCTAGATTCCCAATTTGTGAGGCAAAGTTGTCTGTACTGGGGCTGCTGGAGAATAGTAACATCATCTCTGTCGTTAGTTCATGTAGCTGGCAGAAGGCGCAAAATGTGGTACTGTTCAATGACGGGGTTGGTGTATAGGAATCGCCAACTTCAAGCGCATGAATGGGTTTCCAACTTCGTGTGTCGTCAAATTTATCCAGAATTTCGTTACTCGGGTAGGGGCGTCTGATCAACGATGGTGGACGCCCCAAGGCAAGACTCAATGTCTTATCCCATATATATGCAGAGTTGTATAGTCGTTTCCTCGTCTCCGTCTCTGCCGGGGTCCACCGTTGCAACTCGGCCAACCTGGGCGTATCCAGGTGAAGTCCGATGTCAATCATCATCCGAATCGCCATTCCAGTATAGAGCCAGCCCTCGGAGCTTTTACCTACAGCGCACTGTCGCCCCCCAAGAATAAGAAGGCCCTGGATTGTTGGTATGGAGGGTTTGCTGGCGGCCAACTCCCTTAATAACATCTCCTTGGCTCGCATGACTAAGTCTTCTCCTTTTCCAATTTCTGGAAAGGACAGGTTGTGTTCGGGGAGATGTCTGGCCGCAAGAGCAAAAATGCACATGAGCAGGAAATCTGAACAGTACTGTCCGCCCAAGGCCAGGTCCATGATAAGGCACGGGCGGTATACACAGTTGTGCAAGGGATGCAACCAGGTCCAGTATATGTCCAGAAGAGCCATGCCGACTCGAGTATCGACGCTAGTCCCATTCATGACGGGTTTTGCTTCAATCAAGGGTATCCAAACAGAGTCCATCAATGAGTATTGGGACCGTAATGTTTCAACTTGGGAGGCTCTCTTTGCATCCGACACGGAGCGTGCCTGGGGGTCGGTAGCCCCGGCACCGTTGGCCCCATTCGTATCATCCAGTGAGCCAGCGTGAAAGCGGCTTGTTGGACCGTTGTAGACGACAGCCCCGTCTTCTCCAATGCCCACTTGAAACCAGATCTCGGTTGCTGAAGATGGATATGCCACATCGGTTGCTGGAGAGCTGTTGGTCACCGTCGGGCCAGTGGTTGAGGGCGAATCCACAACAGTCGACGCTCGATGGGGAGGCGATAGACCTGGCTGGGTATCGCTTGCTCCGGCCCCAGGAGGAGTGCGGGAGCTACTTTGCAGGGATGCTTCCAGGCGTCGAATGCGAGCATTGGCATGCCGAAGCCGTGCCTCGGTCGAGGCTTGAGACGGCCAGACACAATCCTCCCCATTCCGCTGGCAAGCCCTGCACACGGGTTGGTCGCCGCTGCACTTTACCTTGCGAGACTTGCAGCTCGCGCAAGCAAAGCCGTACCTCCGGGCTTTGCGGGCGTCCAATGTCGGAGCTGAAGCCGAAGGGGTGGAGACTCGGGCATCAGGAGTCGGGACATCGTGACTTGGGCTTGGTGACATTATCGTTCCCCGAGCTCAACATTGGAAACAGGATTGTGTTGGGTTGACAAGGGAGTGGTATCGGGATGAAAGTTGTCGGAATCATCGGCATCTTTTAACCTATAACTGGGGCAAATGCTGCCAACATTCCGTACCCCACACGTGACGGTTAAACTTGGAGGCGGGGAAACTTGCGGGGAAGGGGGGGGACCAAAGATGACTGGTGTCGCGTCCAATTTCAATCATCCTTGTCATACCTAGCATGATGGAGCTCGTAAGCCTGGGTCGATATCTTAGGGTGCAGATAATGTAGTGTCTTTACAACAATAAACCGACGAGGTCTTGAAAGAGTTTAGACAGGTGGACATCTTTGGTAATGGCTGTGGTGGACGAGGAACTGTCTTGGTGCTAATAAATTGAACGTCTTTACCCTCCTGAGTTACCTATTTCATGGTAAACACGCGATCTTGATTTGCTCTACTTAAGTCTTTCTACAGACGGCCTAGTAGAAACTGGCAGTAGAATGGCTAGATGGCTGCTTAGAGAACATAGCGGTACATGGGGTGCGCATCTCCAACGTCAGCGATATCCTCGGGCATATGATCCAAATCACTCTTCCCGTACTTCTCATCACGCCTCTTGTTCTCCCGTCGCAGGCTCAGACTCAGAATGGCGGTAACTGAAGCTGCCAGCAGCAAGACCCCGGCACAAATCCACATACCCTTGGTGTAATACGGCTGAGCCGTCTTGGGAAAGATCCTGGCTCCCAGGATAGGACCGCATTGCCCGATCATGCCGAAGATGGCAAGACCAGCACCGCGCTTAGATGACGATCCTTGGTTGTCTGTAACCCAGGTGAAGGTCAAGGCTACCGCGGGGAACACTCCCGCGCAGACCAGGAACGTCGCAAAGTAGCGGACACTGGTAGTGTGAACCGTTGCAAGGGTGATGTAACCTGCCGCACCGATGCAGCTGAAAATCACGACCAAGATGCCACGGGTCTGGATCCGATCGGAGAAGAGACTTGTCAAGACACACATGAAGAATGCCGCAAGATACGGGCATGCCGACAGGCCCTGAGCCCTCAGGGACGTGTAACCCATGGCTGTCAAGATGGTGGGAAGATATGCCGGGAGGGAACCAAAGGCGGTGTTCAGGCAGAAAATGATAATGGCCTGGAGGTAGTTCTTGTAGTCGTAGAAAGCGGCAAAGACTTGCTTGAAGTTGAGCTTGCGCTCCTGATCCTGGCCGCGCCCCTTGACCGCTCGAGCTGCAATAATGTCGTTCTGGCGACCATCGAGAAACACGCACTCTCGGGGTGAAGCAGGGAGATAGAAGTAGGCGACCACGGCGAGGAAGATGGTTGGAATGCCCTCTGCAGCCTGGTGTTAGCAACTGATGGCCATAGACCAGAATAACACACGAGCAGACTTACCAACAATAAATAGCAACTTCCAGTTATCGATGGAGGTCTTTGCATGGACCAAGCCATATGCAAGAGCAGAAGCAAAGCAATTGGCTAGGGGCGAGAACGAGATAAACAAGCCATATCGCAAACCCATCTCCCGGCGGTGGTAGAAGAAGGTTAGGTAAAGCGCTACCGCAGGCACGAACCCGGCTTCAAAGATACCGATGAGGAATCGAAGAGCCATTATACCAGCAAAGTTGTGAGTCGCAGCTTGAAGGATGCTCATGGTTCCCCAGCCAAGGGCCATAGATGCTGTCCACAAACGAAGGGGCACGAATTTCCACACCAGGATGAGCTGTGAATTGTTAGGTTGGCCTGACCTGATATCACCACAGTGGTACAAATACGCACCCAGTGAAACGCAATGTAGGAAATGTAATAGATGGTCACGACCATGGAATACTGATCCGACGAGATGCCCCATTCAGCGCCCATGCCAGCAGTATAGGCGTTTCCAATGTTGCCTCGATCGACATACGAAACCAGATAGAGCGAGCCGAGCCTTGAGAGAATTCGAATCAGTTTCCATGTGTGTAAATATGCACGAATTTTCGCGACTTACAGCGGAATGAGGCACCAGTCAAGCTTTCGAACGGCCCGTTTCTCTTCATCTGGGGTCCATGTGATGGACTGGGATTCGTCCATCTTCATCTTGCCTTCCACGTCCATATTGGAGAGCTCTTGATTCTCAATGTGCGAGGCGTCTTCAACTTTGTTGTGAGAGGTCTGCATGGTGAAGAATCTGTAATGATGCCGTGGCTGTTGGGGTTGATAGGATTTGGGAGGTTTGGCCTCCCCTGACCCTTTTTAAAGGCATCGCCCAGACTTTGATCATTTTTGAAAAGACCAAAGCTTTTCTGGGGTTGCAATTTCCCCGCTGTGAGCTAGACTGTTGCTGGGCTAGGTGACAAGGTCTCTGGGGAATTGAGTTGGGGAGGCGTCGGTATTGATACCGAGGGCAGATGCCGACGTCAGATGATGGATGGACTGGACGTCGGAATTTAGCCCGAGGCCGAGGCATGGCGAAGCAGATCAACGTCCGATTATGCGGAGATGGCAAACATGCGTCACTTCTGAATATAAACAACTCATCCAGTCACTTGCAGGCTCGGAACCTACTCTTTCCAGAGCCAACGCACATAGTGTCCATTCTTTGGGCAGTGACCATTTCATCATCTTTTGAAACATGTCGCCTGCAGCGACCGATGGCAACCATGACTCGCAAGAGTTCAACATTCTCACCCCCAATGCCATGCTCGGCTATGGCTACAACTCAGATCACTTCTGGTATGGCGTCTCCAAATATCGACCCGCCGCCATCATCGTCGATAGCGGCTCCACCGATGGCGGCCCGTACAAGCTGGGCATGGGGAAAATGACCTGTGGGAGAGGCTCGTATATCCGCGACCTTGAGCCCATCCTCGCTGCTGCGTTTCACCACAAGATCAAGATCATCATCGGGTCTGTGGGCGGCGATGGCAGTAACAAGCATGTTGCCGAGATGCTGGAGATTGTCACGGAAATTGCAAACCGTGAGGGATACTCGTTCAAGATCGCCACTATTGAAGCAGGGATGGACAGAGGTCTCATCAAACAGAGGATAACTGACTCGCGCGTCAGCCCTTGTGGCCCCGTTGAGCCATTGCTTCCAGAAGTGGTAGACGGGGCTGTAGACGTTGTTGCTCAAATGGGTGCTGAGCCGTGAGTTGTTGCAAAATCCTTTCTAAAGATTGATCCTTGGCTAACAATATGGCACTTAGATATCTCGAAGCTTTGAAAGAAGATCCTGACATTATACTTGGCGGAAGGTCTTATGATCCAGCACCCTTTGCCGCCTTTTCCATATTCCACGGAGTCCTTCCGGGAGTAGCTTGGCATATGGGCAAGATCATGGAGTGCGGAGGCATCTGCGCCGTGCCCAAGGGTCGGTCCATGATTGCAACACTCAGAAGAGATTCCTTCGACCTCACTCCTCTCTCTCCAGCCGAGAGATGTACACCGCTCTCAGTTGCGGCTCACACTCTCTATGAGAAGACGCGTCCTGACAGACTGCCCGGCCCTGGTGGAGTCCTCAACCTTGACAACGCCAGATACCAGCAAGTCACTGAGAAAACCTGCCGGGTCTCACACGCCGAGTTTATTGAGCGCCCGTACCAGATCAAACTTGAGGGTGTCACACACCTGGGCTTCCGGACTATCTTTATTGGCGGCATCAGAGATCCCATTTTGATCAGCCAGATTGACGACTTCCTCGAGCGGGTGCGTCAATATTCACATAACCTCTTCCCAGAGCTGGACCAGTCAGAGCAATGTCGATTGATATACCACGTATATGGAAAGAACGGCGTCATGGGACCTCTGGAGCCAGAGACGGCTCATCCGCATGAAATCGCTGTTCTTGGAGAGGTTGTTGCACCGACTGCAGAACTCTCACACACCATCGCCAATAACGTCCGAGCCTCCATCCTGCACTTCGCCTACCCCGGCCAGATGGCAACGACAGGCAACTTCGCAAGTCCTCTTTCGCCACATGAACAGGATGCCGGTGCCGTCTTCAAATTCAGCTTGTATCATTTGGTCGACCTTGACGCCGGCGAGGAGGTGACTCTCTTCCCCATCACCTATCATACGGTCGAGCCCAAAGGGGTATCCGTGAAGGCTGCCCCAGAGTTGTCGCTCGACAAAGTACATGAGCTGGAGAGTGAGAGTCTTGCTCCACTGACAACCAAAAAGGTGCCTAGTGGCGAGGCACCGCTGAGTCAACTCGCACGAATCATTCGTTCCAAGAACTCTGGCCCCTTTGAAATGACTTTCGACGTCATGTTTGATGATGTCGGAGTGTATAACCGCGTCAAGACAGCAGACACCCTCAGCAATGCAACTATCAAGAAGCTATTCCGTGTGACGGACGCTGACATCCTGACCAACATGTACTTTGACCCTGCGCTTGCTTGGAAGTGTACAATCAAACGGCCGTGGGCTCAAGGCAGTGTTGGTGAGCGTGATACTCTTGGCACTCAGCAACATGCGCCTCTTCTGGATGTTATTATCCCAGCGGCTCATGAAGCAAATGGGGTGGGCAAAGTTAATGGCGAGGTTTCGAGCATAATCGACTCTCACATATCCACTACCAACGGCTCTCACAAACCTCATGTGAATGGGCTTGTTGCAGAAAACAAGAATGTCGACCGTCAAACGTTCACTTCTCGAGATGTTATACACGAAATTTGGACGGGTCTTGACCTTCCCAAGGATGCTTTAGCATCCGTCAGCCTCCCAGGAAAAGAAGGCCCAGCTTTGCCTTCGTCCTACAAGATCGGGATTCTGGCCCAGAGCTCCATTGCTCTGACCGCCATGGCCGCCGCTAAAATCCATGCTCTCCGTGATCAAATCGCCGTCCCTACGGTCAAAGTACCTCTCGAGCATGCCGTCATCGAGTTCAAGTCAGAAAGACTATATACACTTGCTGGGAAGCCCTCACCTTCACCTTGGGGACCGATTGGTGGATTGCACAAAACTTCGGATGGCTTCGTTCGGATCCACGACTCGTTTCCAAATCACGCACAGGGTACCCTTGACTTGCTTGGCTTACCTGCTGATTCGACTCGTGAGCAGGTATCAGAAAAGACTGCTGACTGGGCGAGTATTGACCTAGAGAATTGCGGGACCGTTGATGGTAAATTGGCCATCTACGCGTTGAGATCTTACCGCCAGTGGGATAAACTCCCGCAGTCCAAGGCTATTAGCAGCTTCCCTGTTGGCATTAAGCAACTTGCGGGAGCCGGCCCAGTAGGCCTGCCAGACAGGATGGCTAGTGGAAGTAGCAAGTGTCTTCAAGGCCTACGCGTGGTCGAGTTAAGTCGAGTCATTGCCGCACCCCTGGCTGGAAAGACTCTGGCTGCCCATGGTGCTGATGTTATTTGGGTAACTTCCCCGAATCTGCCTGATCTCCCAACTCTGGATCGGGAATTTGGTCGTGGGAAGCGAACAGTTCAGTTGGACATTCACAGCCGAGCTGATAAGCAACGACTGCTCGAGCTCCTCAAGACCTGTGACGTCTTTATTCAAGGATTCAGGCCAGGAAGCCTTGCTTCATACGGCCTGTCGCAAGAGGAGCTAATCAAGATCAACCCAAGCATTATCGTGGCCAACATGTCAGCTTTCGGTCCAGATGGGCCATGGTCTGGCCGCAGAGGTTTTGACTCATTGGTTCAGACCTGTTCTGGCATGAATGTCTCCGAAGCAGAGCATGCCGGCCAGGGCGAATCCGCACGCCCAACGCCCTGCCAAGCTCTAGATCATGCTGGTGGATACATGCTCGCGTTCGGCGTCATGACTGCTCTTTACCGTCGCGCTACTCAAGGTGGCTCGTGGCGAGTAGACGTGTCCTTGGCTGGCATTATGAAATACTTGACAAGTCTGGGACAATATTCTGGAGCGAGCGGATTTGACGCCAAGGACTACGAAAAGCCCGAGGATGTTCCTGATGCTTATTTTGAGACTAGACAGACGGGGTTTGGAGAGATGAGGGCAATCAAGCACAGCGCTGCGATTGATGGGTGTGAAGTTGGGTGGGATGTCATGCCCAAGCCCTTGGGATCAGACCTTCCGCAGTGGCTTTAGGATATGCGTGTATGGAGTAGCTGCTCTGATAGACAAGATTGTAGATGGTCATAGATGGCGGTAGTTCTATTTATTACTATTATCTCTGCCACCTTCAGACAGATGGTCAGAGGAAACACGATAGCAAAAGAACACAGATTCTTTACATAAATGGGCATTTCATGATCCTACAATATAGTTACAGTTGTCATTCTATAACAAGCTCTGAAACCCCTCCGGCAAGGGTTGCTCTTCGACCCAAGCTTTGATCCCATCAGAAAAAAGTTCTGGAAACTGCAAATTCCACCCATGAATAGCGCCTCTGACAACACAAGCACAACTCTTCGTTCCATCCTCACGTCCTTGACGTCGGAACTCTTCAGCCAACTCTTTTGTGCCTTCCACATTGTCACCTTGATCGCCGCAGACGGCAAGAATCCTTCGATCCTGCTGACCAACGTCCTTGACCGCTTCCTGCTGCCACTCGGCGAGCTCCCCATAGGCAGCCTTAACTAGTCCCCACTGGTTATTTGCAAGGATCTGCTTCTTCAATTCGTCATGAGGTTTGAGACCTGTCTTCCACTCCGCCAGCCGATAGATGCCACAGTACATGACGAACATGAGCCCATAATGTAGCAGATTGGGCCGTTGCGCGGCCCAATCCTGCCAAGGGCTGAAGGGTGTTGCTCCGGTCACAAACGCAGATTTGACAAGTGCTGGGTGGCGTCGGATGAGTTCCATAGTGACAAACCCGCCGAGAGAAAGCCCAACGACGTGGGCTTTACCGCCGTGCGCATGATTCTCGATGAGGTTTGCTACACTACCCGCAGCCAAGCCAACTGAGAACGGTGCAATATTTCGGGATCCAGAGTGTTGAGGAAGATCAGGAACTATGAGATGGTAGTCTTTCAGATGAGGGGCGACGTGCTCCCATTCAAGGCTGCAAGAGAAGAGGCCATGGAGCAGTACGATGGTGGTTGGAGACGACTCATTATAGGACCGGAAGAAGAGTTCCTGATGGGGGGCGGTCTCATCCGACATGTTGGCTGGCCACTGCTGCTCGCCTGAGTATGACTGGCGGACTGTGCTTTGGTGGCATTAGGCCGAATATCGCGCTACTGTGAAACAACCAGGTTGGCGACCAGGAACGATGTAACCCCGGGGCTTCAATTAATCCGGAGGACTAGCATGGTGCTTTGAAAACCCCATCATCTGAAGCAGGCGGGCTGGATGAGGCATGATGCTTGCGTGAAAGTCGCCGCAGTTCTCTCATAGGAATAATAGTCTACCTCTCATCTATGAGGTTGAATAGCCAGACGTTTTGCGCAGGGTCTGCCCACAAATTGGAAACCGAGAAGTTTGACAACCCCGCTCGTAGGTGATCTCGACATCATCACGTCAGTCGCTATGTGATCCTTTGAACCAATGGCGAGCGGATCTAGGTTCGGACCAGAGCCAACCCCGCCCTCGGTCTATCCATTCCTCGACGTGCAGGTGTTTCTTGAGACAAACTGTCGAGTTCATGACCTTTCAAGAAACTATCATCTCGAAGAATTCTTTCACCATGTTGGAAGTGCGCTGCTCTGGTACACCATATGAGGTATGGATTAGTCACGGCATGAAGACTCGTCGATACTAACAGCGGTTGTCTAGATCGGTCATCAACATGGCACCACGGCCAAGGATAAAGTAACTGGTTCTCTGGCCTTCTATAGGAACCTGTTCCAATCTACATGTTCCATGAACTGGAAGGCCGTCCATGACGAAGCGACAAAGTATGTTGCTCCTTTGGAGAAGTTGTGTCCCCGTTACGTGGAGGAAATGCGAGGCATAGCGGACGGAGCAGGTGTCAGCTTGCTTGATATCGTCGCCCTCAATGTTCGGACCGAGATCACATTCAGTCTCTACACAGACGATCCCAGCACCCCCATTAAAACGGATGGCTGTACGAGTGTGGCCTGTTATAATGAGTCGGGAACTCTGCTTCTAGCACAGAATTGGGATTGGCAGATCGAACAAGCGCCCAATCTTTTCATCTGTCATATTTCCCAGCCTGGCACAGGCTTACCCAATATCTCGATGGTCACTGAAGGAGGCGTGATAGGCAAGATCGGCTTGAATTCGTCAGGAGTAGGAGTCTGCTTGAACGCTATCAAGGCTCGAGGCGTGGACACATCCAAGCTACCAATCCATCTTGCCTTGAGAACAGCCCTAGAATCAGTTTCTGCACGAGTGGCGGCAGAGAAACTACAAGCAATTGGAACAGCTGGAAGTGGCCATATTCTCCTGTCAGATCAAGGTGAAGCCACAGGACTCGAATGCACAAGTGTGGGCATCAAAGAAGTGACAACGGATGACAACGGAACCATTGTTCATGCGAACCACCTCATACTCAAGCATCCGAGCGTGGAGGAAGCTCCTTGGCTATCGGACTCGACTAGGCGCATGAGCCGTCTTTCCACGCTGGTGAAAGAGAAGTTAGCGTCAGAGGCGATCACCAAATCTTCACTCTTTGAACTGTTCAAAGACGAAGACGGATACCCAGGAGCAATCAATCGGTGCCAGGTTGGTGGCTGCGAAACACAAACATTGTTTAATATTATTATGGATCTAGCGGAGAGGAAGGCCACTGTCACTGTTGGTCGACCAACGAGCTGGTCCGAGAGAGTAGAGCTTTCACCGTAGTTGATCCTGGACATGGCATATATGCACACGATTACGAACCTATACTATACTTGAGCATGTCATCTAGTTTATGATCTGCACCTACTCTGAAGCAAGCTATGTTGATTAACTTGAACCAATAGTCTCACGGTGAATGGGGTGGTCCGGATGGCCCATGAACTTGACAAACAGCTTGGCACTTTCCAGCATGCGATCTTTGCTCTGCCCTCGTGAGTCTCGCATCCAAAATGCCGTATGTGCATCCTCGAAATCCAGAGGCGCTATAGCTTTCCAGACCTTGTAGACTTCATCTGGCGGCAGTGGAATCTATGGATAGGTCAATCAGTAAAGCCAATCATCCAAGTTGAACAAATGAGCAACTGACCATATTGGGGTAAGACCACATAAATGTGAAGCTAATCGTGCCTGGCAGCCTGTCAACATGGTATACACCACTCGGGACTACCGTCACCGAGTCCCCTAGGAAAAGCTTCTTCTCGCTCTTCCACAGCATGACAGAGCTGCCTGGGAAGTGTCCGCCCACTTTCACAGCCACGAACTGTCCATCGAGCAGCTCCATAGTATTTTCCTCCCACAGCTTAATATGTGACGTTTCTCGAGCCACCCACTCTTTATCTTCGGCTGAAAGATAGACAGGACAGTCAAATGCCTTGCCCCATTCACACGACGAAGAGAAGTAGTGCGGATGGGAAATGACGATTGCAGATATACCACCAAGGTCCTTAATAACCCGAATTGTCATCTCGTCGATGTAGGTAATACAATCCCATAGAACATTTCCGGTTGGGGTGAGTAGCAAAAAAGCCCGCTGTCCGATTGCAAACTGTGGCTCTGTAACGATGCTGAGCATCCCGGAGTGATGTGCGTCCTTTCGGAACTCATTGTGAAATCTCCCAGAACTCTGCATTTCGCGCAGCGTCGCCCATGTCTGACTATTGTCATTGTTAATAGTGACTACTCGATGGGAAGATGACGACGTAAGCCCAAACTGACCCTTCTGGTGGAACAAACTGTCGAGGGTCGTCGCATATCTTGCAGCTCTTCAATGAAGAGGCATCATACTGAACGCCGCAGGCATTGCAAATCAAGAGGTCCATTTCGACCTCAGGAGGACTCCGAGGAGTTACTGGGTGTCGTTTGAGGAGACGGCTGTGACGGAGACGACGCCCTCTTTTGTTGGTCCAGGACCTCGTGCGGAGACGCATATGACGTATGGAAGGCTGGGCTCGTACTCGGACAAGAGCCCGTCATATTTTAGCTGATTATTAATTAATTAGGAAGTACTGTACTGTAGCTAGTGGCAATAAAAGTTTGTCGAGTTTGCTCCTGTGTCGCTGATTGGCGATGGTGACATGGGTGAGTTGCAAAGAGTGAGTTGTTCGGGAACTTTTCGGTGTGAATAGTACGTCTTTGATTGGATAAAACCCCAGCGCACGTTGATGTTGGCATAGAAGACTGATGTATAACTTGGAACATTAAAATTATAGAATAGGAGTGCGACATGGTCTTTCGCTTTGTTAAATCAATACCAATATGCGAATAAATGAGGTGAGTTGGGTTTAAGTGTATAAGGCATT